>QFEI01006950.1:0-15813 GCA_003316145.1 Neoboletus magnificus
CAACGGTGGAGGAAGGGGAAGAAGGGGGTATAGTATCGGTAACAGAGGTAACTGTAATAGTAGGAGGGGGAAAAGACGAAAGGGAGGAGACAGAGGAAACAAAGTTAGCGGTTTGTTCGGTGGACATGATGATGTTAGGACGAAGTGGATTTCTGAGAGGGAAAGGCGGAAGGGTGACGGCTTTTGTAGTTGGTGAGGACGGTTTTTGAATGTTTAAGATCCGATTCCGATACCCAGGAGTCTTCTTCGGCTGAATATCCTTTCCATCGGATCAGGTACATGCGGCGTTGGGTGGGTCCACGGTGGCGTAATATCCGTTCAATTTCGTATTCTTCTTCTCCATCAATTAGGTCAGGCGGTGGCACGGGGAAGTTCGGGCCATGGATATCATTTTCCCGGTACGGAGATAGAAGGGAGGCGTGGAACACCGGGTGAATTTTCCAAGCTTTCGGGAGGCGGAGTTGGTAGGTGATTGGTGACAGAACCTTCGTGATTACGAAAGGTCCTTCTCGCTTGGGGGCAAATTTCGGGTTGGTGACGGAACGTTTCAGGTTTTTGGCTTCTAGCCAGACCTTGTCTCCTAGTTGGAAGGGGGAGAATGAGCGACGGTTTCGAGAGTTCATGACCTGTCGAGCTAAGTCATGGGCAGCTAAGGCTTCATCTCGGGCTTTCTGAAGGGAGGAGAGTCGGAGTTCGACTGCTGGGAGGTCGGAGATAGGGAATATGGTGGGGAGAGCGCGGGGTTCATAGCCCATCATGAGAAAGAATGGGGATTGACCGGTAACAGAATGGGGGCGGTGGTTGTGTGCGAATTCGGCGTGGGAGATAGAATCAGCCCAGGAACCAGGGTTGGCGCCACAGAAGATGCGGAGATAGGTTTCGACTTCTTGGTTTACCCGTTCGGTTTCTCCATCGGTTTGAGGGTGGTAGGCGGTGGAGAGGGACAGGTCGTAGTGGAGGAGGCGTCCAAGTTCTTTGGCGAAGGAGGAGGCGAATTGGGGGCCACGGTCTGAGATGATTTTGTCGTATAAACCGAAGCGAAGGAAGACTTTGTGGAAGAAGAGAGATGCGATCCCTTCGGCGGAGACGGATTTCTTGGTAGGGCAGAGAATTACCCCCTTTGTAAGCCCATGGTCGACCACGACCAAAAGAGAGTCGAATCCGGAGGAGGGTAGGAGATCAGTGATGAGGTCACATGAGATTTGTTGGAAGGGGCGAGAGGCGGAGGAGGGAATGGGAATAAGCGGGGGGGTGGTGGGGTGTGTGTTTGCTTTTGCCTGTTGACAAGATGCGCAGCCTTCGACGAACTTGCGAACGTAGTGGGCAAGGCCCGGCCACCAAAATTCAGCAGCGACGAGTTGGCAGGTTTTGAGGTAGCCAGGGTGGCCAGCGGTGGGGTGGTTGTGACACCTTTGTACGATGGAGCGGCGGAGGTCGTCATTTGGGGGAATATAGACACGATTTTTGTAGGTGAGGACACTGTCGGTAATCTCCCAATCGGATAGACGGGAGCGGAATGCTGCTGGGAGATCTGGTTCCAGGGCGGATTGAAGGTGTTGGAGGACGAGGGAGTCAGACTGGGAAAGGGAGCGGATGCGATCGTGTAAGGCAGTGTCGATGAGGTTGACGAAGAGGGAGTCAGGGAGGAGGGTGGTGGAGGTGTTGTTGTCAGCGTCGTCTGGATGAAGGTCAGGGCGACGGGAGAGGGCGTCAGGGAGGACGAGAAGTTTCCCTGGGACATGGATAATTTTTAGTTCGAAGTCGGCGAGGTCGAGGAGCCAGCGGGCTTGTTGACGGTTGAGGTTTTGGGGTTGGCGAAAGTAGGTGAGGTTTTTGTGGTCGGTGAAAGTTTGTATGGGGAAGGAGGAACCTCTGAGGTAGTGTCGCCACGCTTTCAGCACCCAGATGACAGCCAGGAGTTCCCTGTCATAGATGTCGTAGTTTCGCTCAGTGGGGGAGAAGGATTGAGAGAGGTAGGAGCATGGGTGCCATTCTCCGTTGGAGTCGGTCTGGAGAAGGACAGCACCTGAAGCATATTTGGAGGCGTCGGTGGCGATGGCGAAGGGTTTAGAGAGGTCGGGGAGTTGGAGGATGGGTTTTGATAGGAAGAGGGTCTTTAAGGAGTCAAAGGACTGTTGGCAGGAAGTGGTCCATTCCCAGCGATGATCTTTCTTGGTAAGGTCGAGGAGGGGTCGGGCAACGTTGGAGTAGTCAGGGATGAAACGTCAGTAGAAGTTGGCGAAACCTAGGAAGGATCGAACGTCCCTGACTTTCTGGGGGGTGGGCCATGTTCTGATGCCATCGAGTTTGACTGGGTCCATGGCAAGCTGCCCGGGCTTCACAATCATCCCGAGGTATTCGACCTCCGAAGTAGCGAAGGAGCATTTCTCAAGTTTTAGGTGGAGGTCGAGTTCTTGCATGCGTTGGAGGACTCGGCAGGTTTGTTCGGTATGGGTTTTCTCGTCAGGGGAGAAGATGAGGAGGTCGTCCATGTAGATGACGAGCCATCCTTCAGCTATGAGGTCTCTGAACGAGTCATTCATGAAACGCTGGAACGTAGAGGGGGAATTATTCAACCCGAAGAACATAACTGTCGGTTCATAGAGTCCTTTGTGGGTAATAAAGGCCGCTTTCCATTGGTGGCCGTCTTTGATGCGGACATTGTTGTACCCCCATCGAACGTCGAACTTGGTGAATAGGTTAGCTCCTTTGAGCTTATCGACAAGATCTGAGATGAGGGGGAGGGGGTAAGCGTCACGAATTGTGTGTTCATTCAGGTATCGATAGTCTTGACAGGGGCGGAGTTTGCCATCCTTCTTCTTCATGAAGAAGAAGGGGGATGCTTGCGGGGAGTTCGATGGGCGGATCTTCCCTGAAGCAAGGTTCTCGTCTAGGAAATCTTCGGTAGCTTTAATTTCGTCTGGCGAGAGTGGGTATATCTTCCCAATCTTCGGGGTGAATGTGTCATCGAGGTTGATTTCGTGGTCGTAGGGGCGGGATGGGGGGAGGTGGTCTGCAGATTCTTTGGTGAAGACATCGGCGAAGTTCTTGTATTCCTCAGGGAGAGTGGCCTTTGGTTTGGCCTGCTCAGCAGCCATGGCTAACTCAGTTGCTGTGGTGAGCCTGGCAACCGCAGGGGTGTTCTGAAGGAAGCGTTTCGCGTCTCCTCAGATGATTCGGAACGCATGATGGTTATGTCTGGCGGCGGAGATATAGTCGTCTGGAGAGCGATGTCCGAGATATTCCACGAGTCGCGCGTCGTAAACAGTATCCACGTTGACGTGACGAGGGGGAGTGGGTTTTCTGAAGTGAGAGTCGTATCTTTGTTGGTCGAGGGAGTAGGTGGCATACAAGTCTTTGGATTGGTCGCAGGAGGAGGGAATGTCGAGGGTTTGACGAGCCCAGTCAATGGTGGGGTTGGTACTGTGAAGCCAAGGTACACCGAGGATGACGTTTTCTCGACCACAACACATGACATGGAAGAGGTGGGATTGTACAATTCCTCCGATGTCGAGATAGAGGGAGCAGGTGAGGCGGATTTCTCCGTTTTTGTTCGAGGTTTGGTCAACGTTTCGCACCTTGATTGGCACGTCAAGTTTTGTGGTAGGGAGGGAGTGTTTTCGAACGAACTGCCAGTCGATGCAGGAGATGTCTGCACCACTGTCAACAAGGGCTTGGGTTTCGACGGTTTTCAACGTGTGCGAGGGGGTGATTAATTGTATAGGAATTCGCATAGCTTTGGGGGTAGCGGACACTATTACAGGGGCGCACGTTACATTAGGAGATCGTTGCATCGAAGGACGTCTCCATTCTAAAAATCCTCCTCAGTGGAGAAGGCAATCCTCGCCACACCTTCTTCTTCGTCATCTTCCACATCTTTCAACTCCAGGATTTCTTCGGCTACTTGTCTAACTTTAGGTCCGGGTTTCGAGGGGAAGGTGGGGCAGGTGGACGATCCGTGTCCGGGTTTCCTGCAGCGGAAACAGAGTTTGAGGTCGGAGCAGCGCTTTCGTTCCTCAGGGGTTAGTTTTGGGATTTGGACGGCATCAACGTCCATGGCATTCGGGTCTTTCGGCGTGTGTGTCGGGGTATGGGGGAGTCGGGTGGGGGTTTTGGAAGATGAGGAGGAGTTGCGGGTGGAAATTGTCCGGGAGTGGTTCCATTGGGAGTGGAATTGTTCCGCCTTGGTATACCACTCGTCTATAGTGGTGGGGACAGTGTCCATGGAGAAGATGCGGTCTTTTAAAGGTTTCTTCAGCCCTTGGGCGAAGAAGTGGATCAAGGTTGCATCGTCCGTTAGCTCACTAAGCTGGGCGGCGTCTTTGAATGCGTTAATGTAAGGGAGGACGTCCTTGTCCTGAGATAGGGTCTGGAGTTCGAGGAGAGCGTTCCCTTTCTGGTTGCTAGGTAGGAACGCCTTGGTTACCTTGTTGGAAAAGTCAGTGAAGGTTCCGAAGGTTCCGTTGTCGATGACTTCGTTGGTAAATGTGATTGCCCAACCTAGGGCAGTCCCTTTCTTCATGAAGGACAAGGCGAACGCAATCTTCTTGGTGTCAGTGTCGTAGATGGTGTTGTTAATCATGAGGTATAGTCGGACAGAGACAAGCCATGCTTTAAAGGTCTTGGCATCTCCGTCATAGGTCTTGGGGACACCGAGGCGGAGTTCTTTGGCAGGGGTAGACATGGGTGGTGTAGGTGACGGCGAGGGCGAGGATGTGGGGGAGGGTGTAGGAGACGAGGGCGGTGGTGGAGGCGAGGGGGTGCGAGTTTTCGGTGTTCTGGGTTTTCTGGGTGGTAGGGTTCCTTGGTAAGAGTTGCCCCAGGGAGGAGTGGATGTGGAGGACGTGGTGGTCAAGGCTGGTGAGGGACTACAGCGATGGTAGCCTCGAAGGGGAAGCTAGATCTTTTGTTACGCTTGGGCCGTGGTTAGGCAGCAAACGTAGACTTTCAATAGACGAGGGATGGGCTCAACGAATAGGGCCAAGGTTTCTTGGGTCAGGCGTCAACAAGGGGGATTCCTCTTGGTACGACGGACAAGGACGGTCGTCAAGGGGATTCCTTAGACGATGGAGACGAAGGATCACAAAGGGGAGGAATCCCGAAGCGATGGGCCAAGGATCAAGAGCAGGGAGGGGCCGTTGAACAGCGTTCAGGCCTTCCGAAGAGACGAGAGAAAGGATTTGATATACAGGAGGAAAAGTAAGATCTAGCTTAGGGTACAAGGTATCGACTTCGAGTTTAAGTATCACTCGAGGTACTTTAGGGCAAGTGTGAGAATAAGAGAGCTAATGAAACGGAAATGAACAGGAGATAGCATGGAGGATGTAAACTCGATTACGAAGTAAGTGGAGGATGCGAGGGGGACGGATGATGACGGAAACATGGTGAGTAATCGAGTGAAAAGGAAAGATAAGTCCGAAGCGACGAGGAAAAGAGGAAAGAATAGAGTAAAACGTAACACGCTCCGTGTCTTGATCCTCTTCGATCTCTCTCAGGTTATGAGCCCTGACTGTTTCCATTGAACCACAAATCTGCCGATTGATTAGCCATGTCCGACACCCCGTTAACCACCGACACGCTACCAAACAACATACCCAAGCTTGATGTCAAAGGTACAAATTGGGCAATCTTCTCCTTCCGTTTTCAAGTGGCCGTCGAAGCCAAGACCATGTGGGGCCATTTCGATGGAACTGCCATACAACCGTCGTATCCCGCCCCACTAACGACTGCACAAGAAGAAGAGATCACCAAATGGAAAAAGAATGAAGGAATATCCAAGCACCTACTTACCCAGCGCATTCCGGACTCAACCGCGCTGAAGATTCGCAAGCTGACCACTGTTCAAGCCATGTGGGCAGAGATCGTACGTGAGTATACGGAGAAAGGAACCTACGCGCAGACCGAGCTGCGCACACAGTTCCTAGACATGAAAATAGCGAAAGGCGGCAACGTTCGACAATTTTTGGATGGGCTGCGGACGAAACGCGAAGAGCTGGCGTCAGTCAGTGTCGACATCGACGAGAAGGATTACCGTTCGACAATTATCCGTTCCCTCCCCAACTCTCTTTCCAACTTCGCCTCGAGCCAGCTTGCCACGGCACGACTATATGCATTGTCAAAAACAATCAAACCAGACACACTAATCTCGCTTATTAGCGAAGAATCGGATCGACAAAAATCCAAGTACGCACCTTGCTCAGACGGTAAAGACCATGACGAAGCCATGGCGGTGACGACACCAGTCAAGGCAAAGGGACGTGGCCGCGGAGGACGACCCCGCGGTGACAGGCCGAAACGCTTGTGCTGGAATTGCGGTTCAGACCAACACCTAAGGGCAAAATGCGATCAGCCCCTCAAAGATGAGAAAAAGTCCGCAGCCGGCAGCGCGCACGCGGTAGTATCTGACGAGGAGGAAGGAGTATTCGGAGTCATTGAGGACGACGAATCTCTACCCGATTTAGAGGCCGTCAAATCGACCGACAACGAAGACCTCAGAGCCAACTACCAAATATCTGACGATGATGAGGACGACTGGTTCTCGGTCACTGGCGATGACGGCCCGTGGGGTTGTGGATGGGAGGACGAGGCACCGAGAGTCGACGACAGCGGATCTGTCGACTGTGCCTGCCCCTCGATTGCCGCCGACGAAGATCTAAGAAAAGAAGCAACAAAGATCAGTGAACCCCAGAGAGAAACACGCCGCATAGAACTATATGACTCTGGCACTACTCGGCACATCACCCCTGAACGAAATCACATGATTGGGATAAAGTCAATTCCACTGAAGTCCTTCACAGCCGCAAACCGACAGAGTTTCGCCGCCACAGGTGTAGGCGACCTCATCATTGAAGTACCTAACGGCATGTATGTGTCAGAATTGCGTCTGACAGAAGTTCTGTACTCACCGGAAGTGGGGTATACACTCGTGTCAATTGGCCGTCTTGATGAAATGGGACTCACCACCACTTTCATGAAAGGGATGTGCACCATCCGCGGCACCGACGGCGAGGTCATTGGGCAGATCCCATGATCCGCAAAGGGGTTATACTGCGTGGTGCACGAAGGTGACCACACAGCGGCCACAGAGGAGTGGGTAACAGTGATGGAAATCCACTGCCGATTAGGGCATATCGCACCATCAACCGCACGGGAGCTAGTTGAGAAGGGTTTGGTCAGTGGTCTGCGGTACAGCCCGAGTGACAATGAAAATACGTACTGCAAAGCATGCCTCTACGGAAAGGCAACACGCAAACCGATAGCTAAGGTACACCAAGGGCCGCGTGCCGAAGGACTAGGAGACATCGTCTACACAGACGTGTGGGGCCCGGCGCCCATTACAACCATTGGCGGACGACGATACTACGTCACCTTCACTGATGACCACACCCGACTTACCCACATTTACTTGATTCGCCAGAAAAGTGACACCTTTGAAGCTTACCGAGGATTCGAAGCTTGGCTGGACCGCCAACTCGCTGCAAAGATCAAACTCCTCCACTCGGATCGAGGAGGAGAATACAACGGCAAAGAATTTGTCTTGTACTTACAGCAGCAGGGTACCGTGCAGCGCTTCATGGCGCACGACACCCCACAACACAACGGCGTGGCGGAACGCCTCAACCACACAATCCTGGAACGCATGCGCACGCTCCTACATGCCAGCGGATTACCGAAACATCTGTGGGGTGAAGCAGCACAACACACCGTATGGTTAAAAAACCGCTTACCCACAAAAGCACTCGATGGAAAATCACCGTACGAGATTGCCATGGGACATGCAGCCGACTTGAGCAGCGTGCGTGAGTGGGGCTCCGTTGTCCACGTTAAAACCAGACGTGGCACCAAACTTGGAGGTCGAGTTGAAGAAGGCCAATGGATGGGTATTGATGACAGGACAGAGTACGCCTGCCGCATATACTGGCCAAAGACGAGAACCGTGACAGTAGAGCGTGAGGTCCTTGATGCTGCGCCCAGTGTTGCCGAGGGGGAGGGATTTACCCCATTGGACGACAACACCCTAGCCCAGCACCATGTTTCTGGCAATATCGCACAGCCACCAACTAACATTACTGTCGCGACCCACGCCACACAGCCAGCATCCAAACAAGCCACGCCCGTCAACGCACCAGCAACATCACCTGACCTACCGGCAAATCCCGACGTACCTGAGCCCCGCACCCAGCGTGTATGCAAGCCCAGTCAGCATATCCTTGATATCATCAACGGCAAAAGCGACACCACCACCATCCCCCGTGGCGTGCAAATCCAAGCACCGATCCAAGATGAGCCGGCACCAAAAACCCCAGAACCAACCACCTTCGAAGGAGAAGGGACGAGCGAACAGATCTTAGCGGCTATAGACGAAAGGTACAATCTCGACTTCGATGAACGAGAGCTGACCATGCTCGTCGAGCAAGCCACAGCTGCCGCCGAAGCACTTGAGCCGACTACGCTCGCTGATGCCCGTTGCCGTCCTGACTGGCCACAATGGGAATGCGGCATCCGCGAAGAGCTCGAGACGCTTGATAAAGCCGGCACCTGGAAATTAGTCGATCTACCCCCGGGAGCCAACCTAGTGGGCTCAAAGTGGGTATTCTGTGCAAAGAAGGACGCTGTGGGTCATATCGTCCGTTACAAGGCGCGCCTCGTCGCACAAGGTTTTTCGCAGGTACCCGGAATCGACTATTTCGACACATATGCACCAGTTGCAAAGCTCGCATCCATCTGCACGGTACTCGCGCTCGCCACTCGCCAAGACCTTGAATTGCATCAGATTGACATAAAAGGCGCATACCTAAACGGCACACTACATGACGACGAAATTATATATATGCGCCAACCGCCTGGATACACAGATCCTAATCACCCGCGCCGAGTATGCCGTCTGCGCAAAACCCTATACGGTCTCAAACAAAGCGGCCGTCGCTGGTACCAACGGCTAGTACAGATATTAGTGACGAAATTAGGCTTCAAACAGTGCGAAGTAGATCAGGCCGTGTTCGTCAAGCAGACAGACAACGCGCTCACCATTATCGTCGTGCACGTCGATGACTGCACAATAGCTGCCACCTCCCTCGAACTCGTCAACGCCATCAAACGCAACCTCAGCCTTTTCGTCGAAGTAACAGACCTCGGCGAACTCCATTGGTTACTAGGAATCGAGGTCACGCGCAACCGGCACTACCGTACACTCTCCCTCTCGCAAAAATCGTACATCGAATCCATCCTCCGCCGTTTTAATTTCGAAGATATCAAGCCAATCTCAACACCTATGGAGCCAAACACCAAACTGAGTGTATCACAGTCCCCCTCGACCGCCGCTGAGCACGCCGCCATGCGTCATATACCATACCAGGAGGCAGTTGGATCACTCATGTACGCCGCCCTCGGTACTAGGCCAGATATATCATACGCTGTCTCGCAGGTTTCTCGCTTCTCATTGAACCACGGACAGGCTCACTGGGATGCCGTTAAAAGGATTTACCGCTACCTATTGGGAACGCGAGGGCTACAGCTAACCTACAGAGGGGGAGAAAGAGCTCTCACAGGATACACAGACGCTGACGGTAGTGTCATCGAGGATCGCCGCGCTGTCTCGGGATATGCGTTCTTAATAGATGGTGGAGCCGTTTCATGGAGTTCAAAGCGACAAGAAATCGTCTCGCTCTCTACCACGGAAAGCGAGTATGTCGGAGCAACTCATGCTGCAAAAGAAGCTTTATGGCTTCGGTCTCTCATCGCCGAAACATTCGTCCAGATATCCGAGCCCACCACTCTGTTCTCCAACAATCAATCCACCATCACGCTGGCGAAAGACCACCAATACCACGCACGCACGAAGCACATCGACGTGCATTTTCATTTCATCCGCTGGGTTGTCGACGACGGCAAAATCTGACTCATCTTCTGCCCAACCGGCGACATGGTAGCCGACGCATTCACCAAAGCGCTCCCCTCTCCGAAAGTCGAGCACTTCGCGGCCGAACTCGGACTGCACGCAGCTTGAGGGGGAGTGTCAGAGGAGACAAGCGTACGTGCCCCGCATTCGGCCGGAGCTCGTCCAGTCCACGGATCTACACCTACCCCACCGCGTACCATAAGTTACGATACAAGTACATAGAATGATAGGGTCGTGGCTGTCAGCCACGACGCCTATTGTATACTTGCCTCCTACTCTTTTGTTTTTGACCCTTCATTGGCAAACTAATCCCTTTATATTCAAGTACTTAAAGCCACTAGTATATAGCGCTGCGAGTGATGTCCGGCACCTCAGTCCGTTCCACTGCACGCGACTGAGGTGAGCCTCCCCCTTTTATTCCCTTCACCCGACACATTATTTACCGTGTACACTAGACCTCTTGTCTAGGTAATCACCAATATCAGTCCGTTCCACTGCACGCGACTGAGACCTCTTGTCTAGCTGCGCGCTCCATGTCTTGATCCTCTTCGATCTCTCTCAGTCCCTCACCCACCTTGACCACCACGTCCTCCGCACCTTCTCAACCCTGGGTCAACCCTTACCAAGGAACCCTTCCCCCAAGAAAACCCAGAACTCCGAAAACTCGCACCCCCTCACCTCCACCCCCACCCTCGTCTCCTACACCCTCCCCCACACCCTCGCCCTCACCATCACCTACACCACCCATGGCCACCCCTGCCAAGGAACTCCGCCTCGGTGTTCCCGAGAACTACGATGGAGATGCCAAGACCTTTAAGGCATGGCTCATCTCTGTCAGGTTGTACCTCATGATCAACAACTCCATCTATGATACCGACACCAAATGGATCGCCTTCGCCCTATCTTTCATGAAGAAGGGAACCGCCCTAGGTTGGGCAATCACGTTTACCAACGAAGCCATTGACAACGGTACCTTTGGGACCTTCACCGACTTCTCCACCAAGGTAACCAAGGCGTTTCTACCTAGTAACCAGAAGGGGAACGCCCTCCTCAAACTCCAGACCCTGTCCCAGGACAAAGACATCCTTCCCTACATCAACGCATTCAAGGATGCTGCCCAGCTTAGTGAGCTGATGGACGACGCCACCCTGATCCACTTCTTCGCCCAAGGACTGAAGAAACCTTTGAAGGACCGCATCTTCTCCATGGACACTGTCCCTACCACCATAGATGAGTGGTACACTAAAGTGGAATAATTCCACTCCCAATGGAACCACTCTCGAACAATCTCTACCCGCAACTCCTCCTCCTCCTCTTCCAAACCCCCTGCCAGATTCCCCCACACCTCGACACACACACAGAAAGACCCAAACGCCATGGACGTTGATGCTGTCTAAATCCCCAAACTGACCCCTGAGGAACGAAAACGCTGCTTCGACCTCAAACTCTGCTTCTGCTGCAGAAAACCTGGACACGGATTGTCCAACTGCCCCACCTTCCCCTCAGAACCCAGACCCAAAGTTAGACAAGTAACCGAAGAAGTCCCAGAGTTGAAAGATGTGGAAGATGCTGAAGAAGAAGGTGTGGCAAGGATTGCCTTCTCCACTGAGGAGGATTTTTAGAATGGAGACGTCCCTCGACGCAACAATCTCCTAATGTAACGTGCGCCCCTGTAATAGTATCCGCTACTCCCAAAGCTATGCAAATCCCTATACAATTGATCACCCCCTCGCACATGTTGAAAGCCGTCGAAACCCGAGCCCTTGTCGACAGCGGTGCAGATATCTCCTGCATCGACTGGCAATTTGTTTGAAAACACTCCCTCCCTACCACGAAACTTGACGTACCAATCAAGGTGCGAAATGTCGACCAAACTTCGAACAAAAACGGAGAAATCCGCTTCACCTGCTCCCTCTATTTCGATATCGGAGGAATTGTACAATCCCACCTCTTCCATGTTATGTCTTGTGGCCGAGAAAACGTCATCCTCGGTGTACCTTGGCTTCGGAGTACCAACCCTACCATGACTGGGCTCGCCAAACCCTCAACATCCCCTCCTCCTGCGACCAATCCAAAGACTTATACGCCACCTACTCCCTCGACCAACAGAGACATGACTCCCACTTCAGAAAATCCACTCCCCCTTGTCATGTCAACGTGGATACTGTTTACGACGCACGACTCGTGGAATACCTCAGACACCGCTCTCCGGATGACTATATCTCTGCAGCCAGACATAACCATCATGCATTCCGAATCATCCAAGGAGACACGAAACGCTTCCTTCAGAACACCCCTGCAGTTGCCAGGCTCACCACAGCAACTGAGTTAGCTGTGGCCGCTGAACAGGCCAAACCAAAAGCCACTCTCCCCGAGGAATACAAGAACTTCGCCGATGTTTTCACCAAAGAATCTGCAGACCACCTCCCCCCATCCCGCCCCTATGACCACGAAATCAACCTCGATGACATATTCACCCCGAAGATTGGGAAGATATACCCACTCTCACCAGACGAAATCAAAGCCACCAAAAATTTCCTAGATGAGAACCTTGCCTCTGGGAAGATCCGCCCGTCAAACTCCCCGCAAGCATCCCCCTTCTTCTTTGTGAAGAAGAAGGATGGCAAACTCCGCCCCTGCCAGGACTACCAGTACCTGAATGAACATACAATCCGCAATGCCTACCCCCTCCCCCTCGTCTCAGATCTCGTCGATAAGCTCAAAGGAGCTAACCTATTCACCAAGTTTGACGTTCGACGGGGATACAACAATGTCCGCATCAAAGACGGCCACCAATGGAAGGCGGCCTTTATTACTCACAAAGGACTCTATGAACCGACAATTATGTTCTTCGGGTTGAACAATTCCCCCTCTATGTTCCAGCATTTCATGAATGACTCGTTCAGAGACCTCATAGCTGAAGGATGGCTCGTCATCTACATGGACGACCTCCTCATCTTTTCCCCTGACGAGAAGACCCATACCAAACGAACCCGCCGAGTCCTCCAACGCATGCAAGAGCTCGACCTCCACCTAAAACTTGAGAAATGCTCCTTCGCTGCTTCGGAGGTCGAATACCTCGGGATGATTGTGAAGCCCGGGCAGCTTGCCATGGACCCAGTCAAACTCGATGGTATCAGAACATGGCCCACCCCCCAGAAAGTCAAGGAAGTTCGATCCTTCCTAGGCTTCGCCAACTTCTACTGACGTTTCATCCCTGACTACTCCAACGTCGCCCGACCCCTCCTCAACCTCACCAAGAAGGATCATCGCTGGGAATGGACCGCTTCTTGCCAACAGTCCTTTGACTCCTTGAAAACCCTCTTCCTATCAAAACCTGTCCTCCAACTCCCCGATCTCTCTAAACCCTTCGCCATCGCCACCGACGCCTCCAAATATGCTTCAGGTGCTGTCCTCCTCCAAGCCGACCCTAACGGAGAATGGCACCCATGCTCCTACCTCTCTCAATCCTTCTCCCCCACTGAGCGAAACTACGACATCTATGACAGGGAACTCCTGGCTGTCATCCGGGCGCTGAAAGCATGGCGACACTACCTCAGAGGTTCCTCCTTCCCCATACAAACTTTCACTGACCACAAAAACCTCACCTACTTTCGCCAACCCCAAAACCTCAACCGTCAACAAGCCCGCTGGCTCCTCGACCTCGCCGACTTTGAACTAAAAATTATCCACATTCCAGGGAAACTTCTCGTCCTCCCTGACGCCCTCTCCCGTCGCCCTGACCTCCATCCGGATGACGCTGACGACAACACCTCCACCACCCTCCTCCCTGACTCCCTCTTCGTCAACCTCATCGACACCGCCTTACACGATCGCATCTGCTCCCTCTCCCAGTCCGACTCCCTCGTCCTCCAACACCTTCAATCCGCCCTGGAACCAGATCTCCCAGCAGCATTCCACTCCCATCTATCCGATTGGGAGATTACCGACGGTGTCCTCACCTACAAAAATCATGTCTATATTCCCCCAAATGATGACCTCCGCTGCTCCGTCGTACAAAGATGTCACAACCACCCCACCACTGGCCACCCCGGTTACCTCAAAACCCGCCAACTCGTCGCTGCCGAATTTTGGTGGCCAGGCCTTGCCCACTATGTTCGCAAGTTCGTCGAGGGCTGCGCATCCTGCCAACAGGCAAAAGCGAATACACACCCCACCACCCCCCCGCTTATTCCCATCCCCTCCTCCGCCTCTCGCCCCTTCCAACAAATCTCATGCAATCTCATCACTGATCTCCCGCTCTCCTCCGGATTTGACTCCCTTTTGGTCATGGTCGACCATGGGCTTACAAAGGGGGTAATTCTCTGTCCTACCAAGAAATCTGTCTCCACCGAAGGAATTGCGTCCCTTTTCTTCCACAAAGTCTTCCTTCGCTTCGGGTTGTACGACAAAATCATCTCTGATCATGGCCCCCAATTCGCCTCCTTCTTTGCCAAAGAACTCGGACACCTCCTCCACTACGACTTATCCCTTTCCACCGCCTACCACCCTCAGACCGACGGAGAAACCGAACAGGTAAACCAAGAAGTCGAGACCTACCTCCGCATCTTCTATGGCGCCAACCCTGGTTCCTGGGCCGATTCAATCTCTCACGCTGAATTCGCACATAATCATCGTCCCCACTCTGTCACCGGTCAATCTCCGTTCTTTCTCATGATTGGCTACGAACCCCGCGCCCTCCCCACCATATTCCCTATCTCCGACCTCCCAGCAGTCGAACTCCGACTCTCCTCCCTCCAGAAAGCTCGAGACGAGGCCTTAGCTGCCCATGACTTAGCTCGACAGGTCATGAACTCTCGAAATCATCGCTTGTTCTCCCCCTTCCAACTAGGGGACAAGGTTTGGCTAGAAGCCAAGAATCTGAAATGCTCCGTCACCAACCTGAAATTCGCTCCCAAGCGAGAAGGACCTTTCGTAATCACGAAGGTTCTGTCACCCATCACCTACCAACTCCGCCTTCCGAAAGCCTGGAAAATCCACCCGGTATTCCACGCCTCCCTTCTATCCCCCTACTGGCTACCGGGAGAACGATGTCCACGGCCCGAACTTCCCCGCACCACCACCTGACCTAATTGATGGAGAAGAAGAATACGAAATCGAACGGATATTACGCCACCATGGACCCACTCAACGCCGCATGTACCTGATCCGATGGAAAGGATATTCAGCTGAAGAAGACTCCTGGGTATCGGAATCGGATCTTAAACATTCAAAAACCGTCCTCACCAACTATAAGAACCGTCACCCTTCCACTTTTCCCCCTCAGAAAACCTCTTCATCCTCTTGATTCACTATGTCCGCCGAACAAACTGCTATCTTCACTCCCCCTGTTTTCACTTCCCTCTCCCCAGCCTTGATTGCTGTTACCACCGTTACCAAATCCGTTTCTTCATCCCCTCCATCTACAATTACCGTTACTTCAGTCACCGATACTTTACCTTCCTCCCCCCCTTCTTCTACCACCACCTCCCCAGGCTGGACCTCCTCGGCCTTCCCTGAACTCACCACCACCACCACCACTATCACGTCCATAGACATCCCTGTCTATGCCCACCGTCTCCGCGATGACCTCCCCGACACCGACTTTCTCTCAAGGATGCGGAACCACTTACTAGACCCCAGGTTAACTCTCCCCCTCGATACCCATTGCGACGTGGCCTCCCCCCTCTGGGCCCTCCACCACACATACCTTCAGAACGAGCGCATTGGAAGTCTACTCTGCCTCACTTCCTCCAACGAAAGCGTAGGCAACCACACCAACCTCCTTCGGGAGATTTACCTCAACATTGAGGGGAACCTTATGATGGTCATGGGACAACTCGACATGCTCCCATTCCTCGACGACCTTGACTGCTACCTGCGAGACCTATCCACCGCCGCCCCCCCCCCCCCCC
>QFEI01006950.1:15824-43697 GCA_003316145.1 Neoboletus magnificus
CCCCCCCCCCCTGCTCCACAACTCCTCCCTCCGCCTCCTCCTCCCCACTCAACTCCGGTGAGGAATTCGCGTTACGACGAACTGAACTCCGGCACGAAGTCCAGACCTTAGGTACTCTCAACGGGGAGTTTACCACCGTCCCTCTCCCTCCTCACCACCCACAATACCACGAGGCGTGCTTTGTATGCCACTGCCTGGACCATAAGAAGAAGGACTGCCGGTACTATCAGTGCCCCACATGTTCCTTATTCGCGCCAGGACACCCCCAGAAGTTTTGCCCCAACTGCCGCCCATCCCCATCCTCATCGTCCTCGTCCTCCTCTCAACGGACTAGATCGTCGCAATCTTCTCGCCTGCTCCCCATTCCTCCTCCCTCTCGCCCACGACGAAACACTATCACCCGTGGGAACCGACGTAATCGTCACTCCGGGCATTGCCACACCTCCCCCAACCCCATCTCCGACTACGGCAACAATGTCTGGGATGACACCACCTACGCAAATGTTACCGGATTGCCGGGATATTCATACAGGGACTTCTAGCAAGGACCTCTCTACCCTTCTTCGGTGCTTCAGGGATAGCCCAGAGGTAATGTTACGTTTCTCTCTTCCCTTCTCTTTTTCGATACATTTCAACGGACCTATTTTCTTTTCGCTCGATTACTCACCCTATTTCTGTCATCACCCGTTTCTCTCGCATCCTCCACTTACTTCGTAATCAAGCTTACATCCTCCATACTGTCTTCTATTCATTTCCGCTTCATTATCTTCCTCATACTCACACCTGTCCTAAAGTACCTCGAGTAATACTTAAACTCGACATCAATACCATGTACGATAAGCTAGATCTTACTTTCCTTCCTGTATACAAAACCTCCTTCTCTTGTCTCCAAACCTCAAAAGGCCTAAGCGCTGTTCGACAACCTCTCCCTACTCTTGACCCTTGACTCATCGCTTTGGGACTTCTTCCCTCCACGATCCTTCATCTCCATCGTCTAAGGAATCCCCTTGACGACTGTCCTTGTCCGTCGTACCAAGAGGAATCCCCCTTTGTTGACGTTCAACCCAAGAACCCTCGACCCCACTCGTTAAGCCCATCCCTCGTCTATTGAAAGTCTACGCTTGCTGCCTAACCATGGCCCGAGCGTAACAGTCAGTATGAGTCAGTATAACTCATCTGAGATAAGAATAGAATATGATGTCATAGTGACATCATAGATAAGAGATAAGAGGTCTAGAATGTACTTCTAGACCCTGGTAAAGGATAAGACCATAACTGGAATACCAAGTTATGGTTAAGTCACTACCATATATTGTCAGTCTAACATGATCAATATGAAGAGCAGAAACTCAATGTTTCAACACTGTTTGGAGCAAGCTCATTGTGACTAGGAGGCACACTCTAGCCAAGTGCTTTCTACCTCCACACATCTACCACTTCAACAAGCCCCACCAAGCCCCTAGTACAGCCCAGCCCAGCCAGGCTTTTTGGGGCCAAGCTTGACTGGTTCAGGGCTTTTGTGCCAGGCCATGGCATCACTAATGCCAAGGCTATTCTTGATAAACATTGTTGCATTGTGGCTGCAGAAAAACCACCCATTTTACAGCATGCAGAAGACCGCCAGGACCTGGAGGCATGCAAGCAAGATTGACATGTTATTTGGTGGAACAGAATGGGCTATTTTCTTCTTGATGGTAGGAACCCACAGCTCTATCACAAGGCCATGGACCAGTTCAAGAAGATGCAATTTGGGCATGTTAGCACAGGTTGTAAAGAAAAAATGCTCCAAATAGTTGGCCTTGGAGATGTGTTTGACTATGCAGATACATTTATTTCAGATACCATTTGACAGCTTATGGGTCACCTTATCGATGAACCCTAGACATAGTGAATATTGTGCACTTTGTCCATACAATGTATATACAGCATGGTCACAATAGCTGGATTCCATTCTCTCCATCCTTCGTGGTCTAGAACATCCAGATGACAACCTTTGACAGTGACTTTGATACTTGGTGAATCAGTGTCTCCAACTCATGTCTGCCACTACTTCAGCAAGAGAACATCTTCCATCGACTACATTATATATTGTCAATATCACGATAAATCATAGCGAAGCTTGTGCGACATGGTACGCGGGTGCGCAGGTGCGCACAAAATGGTGTGGCGGTGCGGCGAGTGTGGCGCGGCGGAATATCCATGCGGATGCGGCAGGTGCGCAGGTGCGCACGAAATGGCGCGGCGGTGCGGCGAGTGTGGCGTGGCGAATATTTGTGCAGATATTACGCCATAGTTTTTCGGTGTTTTCCGACTGCCTCGTTTTGATTCATTCTATCAGTCTTGCCACCTCCGCCAGCCACCAGCCCGCCATACGCGCCGCTTCCATTGCGACACTTTCCCAAGGACCGATTCCCGTGGCAGGCACCTGTCACCTCGACTACTCAAAACGTCCGGTGGATATCCTCGTGCGTTCAATGATTGGTTAAGAAGTCACGCCAAGCTGTGGTCTTCTTATCTTTGCTAGCGACTATCACGAATCTACAGCAAATTACTGCGGCAGAAACAAACAAGGGTAAAGTTGTAGGATCTTGGTCTGAGGAGGGGGTCCGGTCTTTGTTCGACGTGACAAGCCTTCTGTCCGAGCTAATCATTCTGCCCATTTTACTGTGCTATCGCGGTCCGGAAGTGCTTCCAGGTCCCTCCCCGCGATGCAACAAATACTATTATATGCCAGACGTCACACCCGCTATCTGACTTCCACCTCGTCTCGTCCGAGTCGTCCCTTGGTCCAGTAACTTCAGCATCAAGATTCCAGCGGTCTCTATTCTTCCCGCCTTCAAGTTGGTCATATACTGTCGATCTTGGTGGCCAACGACATCCGGTTGGTCTTCTAATTTTTGGTTTACTTCTTCACTGCTGATTGACCTTGCAAATCCTTCGAGCTCCGCGTTGCATCATTGCTGCACTGCCACGCAACGATCATCGGACGTCGATCGATCGATCGATCTATTCAGCTGGGGAACTTCACTCCGTTGCCAATGTCAGGACCAAGCTGTCATCCGTATTTTATCAGACCCAGAAATTCACCACTAGCTCCAAGTCCCCCGTCGGGGGCGTCAACATAGCATGCCAAGTGGTGCTCATCCCATTTATCGTGGTACAAATGAAATCTTCGTTCACTCTCGCAGTCCGAGTATCCCGCAACGCGTAGCCACGTAAAGCTTAATGTGTGAGATTTGATAGACGAGGTACGCAAAGTGGTACTGGTCAGGCAAGCGATCGTTCCGTTTGTCCCACTTCTGGGCACAAACAAGTGAAGGGAATGGGCCACTGAAGCGATATTCTCCATTCAATCACACCCCAATAACCTGGTAATCGTCACATAGGTAAGTCTCATTGGCAAATACTTTTGCTCCCAGGTATTCGTGAGGCAGAACAACAAAAATCGCTAGATATCCAACCGTAAAGTTCGCAGCTCTGATTGAAATCGTACATACACGAGAATGGCAGCATAAAGGGGGAAGAATTACTGTACTGCATAAAATGACGTTAATCCACGCAACGAACTACATCTCCTTGCCACAACGCCTGGCGTTTGTCAATCACCCTGCACTCTGCGCCGTACACCATCACAAAACCCGCATCCCTGCACAACTCACCCTTCTGAACATGCTGATCATACACATCCTTCCGTGAAATCTCACTACAGCCCTGACAATGAAATCCCTCTCCAAGGTGAACAGTCAAAACATGGCGACTGGTCGAATCTTTGAGCATCGCTTTTGCGGTGCAGCCGTCCCACAGACACTGAGTCTTAGTGGTTGCATGGGTGTATCTGTGCCATCTACGAACATGAGCGCCGATGCGAGCTCTAGAGCCAACGATCCACATTCCGCAGGGGTTACTGGTCTTGGCCCATTGACATTCATAGACGCTGAGCATGCTGCTACCCTGGCCAGCGATGGGGTATAGATCAGCTTTGTCGACCCACAGACCTTCAATTTTGACTGCAGATGCGCGCGGGCAACGTTGGCGACGTGAGCCCTTCTTCTCTTGGGGGTGATCTAGCACAGCTGAGGGTTGTGTCTCGTCACTGAAAGGGCTTGCACGGTCTTCGGTAGAGCTCGACGACGACGACAACGACACCAGCATGCTATTTCCGAGGAATGTGGGACGGGCGAGCTGAAGTACAAATAAAGTTCAGTCTTTACAGGGTAAATTCAGATATGTTGCAATTGGCACCGACATTTTCGTCATGGCATCTCATTAAGCTGGAGAAACCGGAACCCAGATCCGGTACCGGTTGTGTATGCAGAACAACCTGCGACTTCGCTCCTATATCCGGTGCCGGTATACCATCGAACGAAAAAGACCCTGTGAAACCATTTGAACCAACTTCATTCGTTTCATTGAATGAAATGACATTAGAACTAGATTGACGTACCATCCAAGTGAGGAAGCGAGGCACGAGACCCCACATCCATCAATATGAAGTGTGGTCCTGAAGGTGCGTACGGAGGGACAAAGCTCGAAGACGGTGGCCATTTCCCCGTGTCCAGCAACACACACGCTCGTCTACGGGGGTATCAACGATGTCGATACTATGGAGCAAGTCGGTGAACTACCTGGCGCCTTGACCTGAACCATAATCAATCTGCATCGTATGTCTACCTCCGGCATTAGAGACATGCAAGCCACCGCATGACATCCAACACTCACCCACTCCCGTATTGACGAAAATCAAGACCAGTTGGAATACTTGGGTAAGGAAGCACCTCAAGTGGCTCGTGTTCCAGAACCATATGGGAGAATGAAGAGCCTGAATCGAGTGACATGGAATGTGAGGGATTCAGAGCCCATGGTTTCCAGGAGAATAAGTTGTCGTTCAACTTGTCATCGGACACGAGGGAAGGAATAAGTTTGGTGAGTGTCATATCAGAAAAGACAGCCGCATGTGTCACTATGGGGGAGGGACTCACTTCGTCTGCAGGTCATTATATAGCAAAGTATGATAGACTGAGGCAAGCTCGAGTCGATCTCGGTGCTGCCTCACAAGGATGGATTAGTCATCGGCATCATACAGGTCATGTAATTGCTGCTGACCACTCTCCCGTCCCACTCGATGGCTTGATCGCCAGTCGCACAGCAGCTGAAAATCACTTCGCGGTTGAGTGCAAGGGTCATCCGGCGTGCAAGGCACGGTACCTATAACGAGGAACACGTGCTCCGCCATCGAGTTCATCAGTGCTTGTCCGTTTCATCCCACGACTCCCGATTCATGCCATCAACCAATTAAATTTACCAGGCCGCCATCTGAGTGTCGCCAATCGACATCCGCTATTATCTGTTTGCTATCCTCGGTCTTCCTCGGTCTAAGTTGCCAAGTTAGTATGGCCGCGGTCCTTTCCATGACATCCCATCGCTACTCAAAGACTCCATCGTGAGGCGGGTGAGAACCCACTTTGTACTTAGCGACCAATTTGCGATGGAATTCCACGCTACAGGCAGGAATACAGTCGCTGGCATGCTCCTGCGGGCCAAACTCGGTTGGACTGGCATCTTCCATCTGCCCCAGGGTCATACGCTCTCCTTCGCTCCGAGGTCGCATGCGACACCCAGGTCGGAGCTAACTCCTTGAGCCCACATCGGGATCATATCTTCTAAGCGGGCAGGAAAGCAGGTAAGTTATGAGGCTGTTCCAAATGCACAAAATGAACCCGCAACGGGGCGCTGTGCTCGATTAGTCGAATACGAGCCTTCAAGAAAATATTCCCGTTGAACGGGTGGATGGAGCAGGCGACTCTGTCCCCATGCAACCTGATGGGGATACGTCTGGCTCAAATTTTTGCACTGGATTGGTCGTTACGCTGACTACTGCTTCCCTTGGCTCGAAAACGGAGGGTTCACTACCGGGAAGCTACACTGGGCTTGTCTCTTGTACAAAGGTAAATTTCACGTGTAAAAACGTAGTGAAAGCGCCCGCTGACCCGTCGACCACCCCTCATCCCGTCATTCATTCCCACATCATCTACACAAGATGCGGTCAGAGTAAACCGATCGATGATGGTGGGGCCATCAAGGGAGAATTTGAGAAATCCCTCAATCTCCTCCGTCCTCCGGATGCAGATACTGTGAGTTCTGCTGGTTTTCCGAACGCTAAGGAGCTTCAAGAAACTACGTATGACAACCTCGTACTCACTATGGAATTCGGTCGGTCAACAACTGTATCGACGGGCATCGTAGATGTTAATTCAACGCTGATAGCCTTACAGATCCGATTCGGCTCAGTAATTAGAACCAAGACAAGGAGAAATGGTGTTGTCATCAAATTAAAGTATGTCAGATTTCTTCCAGTAAGATAACATCGACACTATTTCGATATGTAGGCTATGCAACAAAAGCCGCAGCTATTTCGATTTCAGGACTTCCGCTCATACCCGACGCGCGTAAGTCTATCCTATGTTTGCGAGCTCACCTCATCGTGGGATGTTGGATAGTTCCTCTTGGTTTCCTGTCTGACTTGATTGGACCGATATCGCGACAAATTCCTTGCGGGCTATGCTTTGTGGGCACGGCGTACAGCAAATACTGGCTGATCGAGCCCGCCAACTTCCATTTTCATTGTGGCTATGATGCTTTGATCCATTCCGGTACGACTCAAGCATGAAGACACAAAGTTTCAGCGGTAATGTACTGCAGTAACGCCTCGGCAAATGGATTTAAACTAGCGCTAGAATCGGCTAGATAGTCCTCCGGAGTGACTACGTGCTTGATCGCAGTTTGAGTCCTAAGCAATTATGTACCTTGTCTATAGAATCAAGATCGAACTGCATCCCCTGTGTGCATGAAACTTTGTGTTGTGGCCGGCCGGTGTTGCGCAGGAGAGTCACGAAAACCACAAAGACGGTGTACTCTGACCGGTCAGTAGCCACTGCGTGCTGTGCTCTATGGGAATGAATACACACATTTGTTCAAATTGCCTTTCATCTCCTCGCAGAAATCTCACAGCTTGTGCTTAGATGCAACTTCGCACGCTCCAATTGGGCCAAACCATCCTGTTCGGCCGCCAGTCTGTAAACTACACAGGACTGGGTTAAGCGCTGCTATCTTGCTCTTAAACCAACGTCTAAGCCATCATAAGACATTTTTCTCTTCTCCCATTTCTCGGTATATACAGAGCATGATTTGGCTCAAACCACCTGACCCGTAGAAAAGATACTGCAGTCCAAATCTTCGCATGCTTTGATATGTGACAAGAGAAGGACTGATCGATTGGCACCAACTCCTGGTCGTTCACTTTGGTGAGTAAATCCTATCGTCTTCTATACTCCGTGTTGATTTTGCATCGAAGCTGCATTGTTGTTGACAAATTGCATGCCCTGTCGCAATCGAACATCAGACGTAAGTCATTTCAAGTTCTTTTGCCGGATAGGTGCTAAGTGACATTGCTTGTAGCCTCTGCGGAGCGATCTACCAAATAAAGGAGGTCGGAATGTGACTTGCACGCAGTGTGTTAGAAGTATGCGATCGGAGCGCGAGTTCCCGGAGGTACAGACAAGAAAGAGTGGTCAATGAAAGGGTCATAGATGGTATGGTAAGTCTAACGAATCATACTGCCGGAGGTGTCTGTGCATGCATAGTTCTAATGTGTTTCTTCCAGCTGTCCTGGCGCGAGAATGACTTTCCGGCCGGACAATACTGGCATTGGTAGCGTATGCGGTAGTGAGTATCGACGTGCCGGGGAAAATTTCCTCGCTTTATTGGCGTCTTGCATGCTGAGCCCATTTCGATATCTAGCAGCTGACAAATGATCGTTTCGTCGGAAGCACCGGAAACTTGATGAATTTCGCCAAGATGACGAAGGAACGCTGGCCTGTTGGCTGCAACGTGGTTACATTGGGCGCCCAAATCATGCTGGTACCAGGAGCACGCATATGACTGGTATTCCGGACTTATCGTCGGGACCACGGGAGAACGCGTAGACGGAGCGTCTGACGAGGGGAGTTGGAGACTAGGACTAGGGCCAGGTACGGAAAAGGCGACTGTCGGGGCCGTCTGGTTGTTTGTATGATCTCGTTCTAGCTGATCTATGTGTTCCATCGGAAACTGGATTTCCGTACTCTGAGTGGGGTGAAGGTTCAAGGCTCGTTCGATTTCCTGGGGAGGGATACTAACTGGATTAATCTCAGACCGTATTACACTGCCAAAGGCTTCCTCCAGTGTCGACGACCACCTGTGAGTAGCTCCAGCGTCAGGTTTCGTACGCCGTTGTCTCAAAGAAAACTGACGAGTTCATATCAAAACTCATGGAATAGATCGGCTCGCTGCGACGGGCCCGTGAGCATATTCCGCTGAAGGAGTGAGGCGTCCTTACCCTCCAGATTGCACTTCGCTGTACTCACCTGCTCCAGACACACTTTCGGCGGTCAACTCTGGAGAAAACAATGTATTCGGGTCGCTGAACGTTCCAGGGCTGCTGTCCGTCGAAAATGGATGCCCAGCTTGCCTTTGCATGTTGATCGCTTCAGGGGCGTGGAGCTTGTGCTGCAAGCCGGGTATAAATGCAGTCAAATCGCGTACCTTGGCGTGGTGGCGCCTTTCTGTGGAAGGTTCTGTGGGGGCGATGTTTTAGTATCCAGAAACAACAATTGGCACGCTCCCAAACTCACGGTCGATGCACTGCAATGCGAATTATGCTTTGGGGATGAAGCCCTATTGTTTAATTGCTACAATAGGACGTTCTCTCTGGAACTTGACACTGATCGGGGTTCTCCGTCGAGGGAACAGACACTCGATGCCTCCTTCTCCTTGGAGTCGGGCACAGGTACTAATCAGAACCGTCTAGATTTTCCCACATATTCAATCTGCCTTGGCTGCTTGATGGACCATTCGGATGCGAGCTTTGGTGAGGTCATGACGAGAATAACTTGTGGCTGCATAGCTTACCGTTGTCTCACAAAGTCCCTCTTTGGGCTCCACTGACAGATAAAAGCACCGGCAGCGGCCTGGGGAGCGAGTGGTGTGTTATACAACACCTGAAGATGATTAGTTCCCATGTTGCATAACTTTGGTTGGGTATGTTTGGATGTCTCCTTGTACCACGGCCATCCGAGCCCTTCCGAACATGTCTTCTAGAACGTCGAGATCCGCCAACCACTTCATTTTTCGTGCGACCCCTGCCACTATCACCACTCCAAAAGAGCACAGCAATTGGGTGCAGTCTGTTGCGACCCCGAGAGTTCATCGGTGCCCGTCAGACGGTTGATGGGACAAGTGCACATGGGTTGCAAATATGCCTCATCCCCAATCAACTTCCACCCTTTCATTGCCGCTCAAGGTAGCATCCAGCCGAGCTCTCACACCTCCGCGGGCGCGTCTGCCGTGATGACTCACCATGCCATTGAGCACGAGGCGGAAAGTGGCCATCGCCCTTGGCTGGATACTTTCACATCACTTGTGGTGAGGTTTCTATTTCTACCCTTTTAACCATTCAAACAGTTGACTGGACGCCAGCGAATGATCGTGATGCAGTCACTTAGAAGCGACGATTAAATTCAAATTTATCGCACCTATGAACGAACCTACGACCTCTGGATCCGAGTATAGCAGTTTCTTTTTTTATAGCTTTGCCCCATCAAAATCCGACGGCCGGTTACGGCAATTGATATTTCTATATGGTCATTCTACGTCGTGTCTTCTACCCGTTCCGCGTACAGACGTTCATTCTCGGACAATTCCATTTGTCTTCCAGAGCCTCCGATGGCCATTGCCGATTACAGGACTTATGGACGGCTACACGCCAAGTCACTCAGCCACGCGGTCCGAACGAGGACTGGGCTGACCCTCTTCGTCGGCCGGCTCACCGAGGTACACGGCAAGTGGATGAGACGGATCACGTTGGCTTGGACCATCAAGGTCTTCTTTGCCAACGCTGCGAATAGAACTATAGAGACCGAGGATGTTCATCGTGCGAGTTCCCGATCCCAACCAGCTTGCCGCCCCGTTTCATGTAGGTCCCTGATGACCAACGAATATATTCTCCAAGGAATGGTGATGTTGATCTTATCGATATAAATAATCATTACCCAGTGGTGATTGGAATAAGGAGGCGCGGCAGGCCCGCGAATCCCAACAGTGCCCTCACTAGCAGGAAGTTGTTTTTTTTCCGTTCAGAAAGGGTTTTCATACAGCAACAGTACAGCTACATTGTATCGCGTATGCATAGCCAGGCGTAGGAATTCTATGACGGTATGAACAAAGCAGGGTCGTAGTACAGCCCAGCTAGAAGAGGAAGCATCGGAGAACGCAGTCACGTCTTCCCATGGTGCTTTCTCCAGTGGGTGCGCATCGAGTCCTCCCGGGAGAAGCGTTTGTCACACCCTGGGCACGGAACTGAGAGACCGACATGGGTACCAATGTGGCGCCTGAACCCATCTCTGCGGTACTCCTTCCCGCAGTGCTGTCCATCCGTTAGTTGCCACTCGCAAACTAGCTTGCGTGCAGCAGATCCCTGCACGTCGTGGACACCGCCTAAGTGGACGATCAAGTCGTCAAAATTGGTGAAACCTTGGCTGCAGGAGATGCCACCCATAAGCCACCGGCATTGATGACTATCGTTGTTTATTGTCGCAGCCACTCTGTACAACTCCATCAACGCGCTGAAGAAAAAGAAGATCATGAAGACCGCACCCAGTAGAGGAAGCCCCTTCGTTCATTTTATTTGCGATGTGTAAAAGCGCGTGTACGTGCTACAGGCTTATGAGCGCGAGCACAGGAAACAAAAATGCTAGCTTACTTCTGCACCCCAGTTGGTGTTGTATTCCCCGCCGTTGGGAGATGTGATAGGATATGCGGCTGGGTGAAGGTGATACGCCAATCTACGCAAGAAAGGTTAGATTTTGGAGGCAGGGGGCGAGCACACGGGGTCTGCTTACTGAGGGGGGATTGTCGCAGTTCGAGCGGAGGGAGTTGAGAACTGAGGGTGATAAAAGAAGTGGTTTGGATACATAGGAAAGAGATGTAGGAGGGTATGGCGGACTCGCAGTGTCTTTTGTATACATGACCGTTCCAACGATGCCAGCTGGCAGGGAGCGTGTAATTGAGAAATTTCTCTCGGAAGGCTGCCATGGCTTGCTATTTCCGCAGGGTCAAACAAGCCATAGGGCAGCCGGACTTGGCAGGCATATCCGAGATCGGAGGGATCTTTATTCCGAGTCAGCTAAGGGGGAGGTGTTTCGCAATGGCGGCCATCAGCCATGTTCGAAGAGGTTATTGGCATGGGGGGACTGATCGTTGTATACTGGCGACGGAACTGAACATGTTGAACTGGCGCAAACCGGTGGAAGCCGAGCAAATGCTGTGTGTCGTCGGGTAGACAGAGGAATGGGATCTTTGTCAACAGTAAGATACCCCACGAAGAGTAACCCACAGGGAACTGAGTGGGGGGAGTGAAACACATGAAGTTATCGTACTCGTTCCCCATTGTCATATATAACGCAACCTGAGCGCCAATCAAGTCGGCTGGAGATTTTTTCCCTACGAAGGCGCCTGATAACAAGGTCACCCTTCTCAGGTCAGCTGCTTGTCCACACCTCCCCAAAATCCTTACCCGAGATAAGACTTCTTGCGCTTACCTGCATTGCAGCCTGTGAACGTTTCTCGCGGCGACATCGACCTGTCTGCATCCTGCTCACCTGGATAAATGAGATACGGTGCGCGCTTCGATCTGATGAGTGTATCTAGATAGTAGACATCGTTATTCCACGCTACATCCCCGCGAGTGTTCATTAATCTCAAGGATGGACAGGCGAATTAACAGAGCGAGAGGTACCACCCCCTTGATCCCACTACTCTGATTAACAATATATTTTATAGAACGCACATACCTGGTGTCGTCTTTGCATAACTTACCAGGAAACTTGGGAATTAATCTCAGTTGCAGCACACCGTCGCAAAGAACGTCGACACCAAGACTACCTCCAAGTGGCGCAACGTGTTGCACCGCAGCAAAGCGCACGCACCCTCCATGTATAATTCAATATTTAGAAAGCTTTTAACGCCAGCTGACGAATCACCTCAGAAGGACATATAACTCTTGAATTCCGTGATGAGTGGGTGGCGATGACCTAGGGTCTCGTCTGGTCATGTGCTTTCAATCACCTGTTCCGCAATCAGTCCGTAAGAGGATGCAGGGACCAGGACATGTGGACATAGATGGAGGACTGTAAGGCTAGGAGGCCAAACATCGAGAACATGCGGAAGTGACGTTCGCGAGTAAAGGGCCTTCGAAAACCGCGTGCAGGCGAGTATAGGTCTCCTCATACTTGGTGCCTATCTGTGATTCGAAATGACAGAACACATGGTTCAGAACTTGAAGGTCGTTCAAGAGTTGCTGCGGATGGGCTGATGGGTTGCCAAATGGCACCCTGGTACTTGTGGACCGTTGGAGACCGACAGCTTGAGGCCGTTCAAGCGTGCAACAGCTGCAGGTTTTCTGACGAGGACTGAGATGCCGAGGAACCCTTGGAGGAGCTGGACGGGAGCTGGACATGCCGACGACGAGCAGAGTAGGCTGTGTGGTAAGCCTGACCCATAGCGTTCTCAGAGTTGTGGCGCAAACTTGAAGTTCAGATGATCCGCGAGTCTATCGTGGGTCCGTCAGTTACTCGCTCTTCCCCTCTTTTCGGTTCGTTTATCCAGGTCTTGCCTGATAGGCGAAAACAGTGATATTTTCGAACAATGGTGAATGGAATTCTACTAAAAGCTATTAACTGTTGCCTATGTAAATGCTGCAGCCAAGCGACCCGGCGACCCACTCTCAAGTGACGGTTTTAAACGGATCTACTACAGTTCTCTCTCCAAACCTGAAATATAGCTTGAGAGTCTTTATCCACTGCATCTCAGTCCCCGCTTACTATCGAATACTTGTCCTCATTGCAAGATTCTCATTCCCTTTCGGGCCACTCGATCAATTTAAATTTCTTGAACAGCGCCCCTGACAATGAGAAACGTGGTTTGATGCACAACAAAGACCTTATCCCCCTCGGAGGAATGTTTGGTCGTGAGGCTAGACGTGTGTGATTGCAGCGACAAAAAGGAAAGACATATTTATAGTAAGCACGACGGAACTCTGACCCAAACACTACCAGGAATTCGGGCAAGACAAAGCACCACGCAAAGGCACACACATGGATGGAGGAACTTGGAGCGCAACGCCGGGCCGTTCTCCCGTGGTCACACCGCCAAATCCACCATCCGACAGGTATCGTACAAAATAATAGTGAAAACAAACGAGGGAATAGGCATCGATAATGAAAGGCATATATAACTAGAGATGAATGTGTCAGTTTGATATACGCAGTGGGAGGTGATGGGCGCACTGATTAACGGAACACTCAAAAACCATACCGTCTTGTGACAGTGTTCTCAAAGGACATCGGCGACAACGATTATCTCAAGGAAACGCATATTTGTGGGACCCGCGCTTCAAGCCTAAATGGACTTCACGACAATGCCGTGTAATGCTTTGCCGCTTGATGTACGTCCCACATCCGTTCCAGCCACATCGTACAAACCAATTTCTATGCATGTTCTGGATACCATGTTCCGCGAGGTGTCTCGGCACAGTC
Organism: Neoboletus magnificus; assembly: GCA_003316145.1. NCBI lineage: Eukaryota > Fungi > Basidiomycota > Agaricomycetes > Boletales > Boletaceae > Neoboletus > Neoboletus magnificus. Next base: position 29,453 of record QFEI01006950.1, read on the forward strand.
CTCTCGGTGATCGGTTGGCCGCAGATTGACCAATCGTCCAATACCCACAGGCAGTTCGTGACCACCCGATGCATTCTCACGACAGGCGTCTGATGTCCGGTGAAGTGCCCGGCAGGAACATCGTTGACGACAGAGCACTGACCCGAAGTCTGTCACGACGGTTTTAAACAACCAAGCATGCGAAGTCGACAATAGTGCTCACATGACCTACGGATTGCGACAGGCATACGGGAGCCCCTTGAGGTATATAGTCGACTGGCGGACACTCCACAAAGGTGTGCCCAGTGGACGCAACATTGTGAGGGACCCCGTAAGCCTGGGTCGGCCCATGGGGAAGTTGTACCAATAAAAGATCCGCGGGGTTCACAGTCGTCTGCAATGATGCGTTCTGCGATAACGGTTAACAATGCAGACACAAACACGAAAAGGTTTACTCACACCCTGCCATGGCACATGACCTAGATCAGAGGTAGCAGGGAGTAGGCCATAACAAGAAACGTTGGAATCCATGTCGAGCAACGCAGATATGCCTAGGTAACCTGCAGAGATAGGGGGCGGAAGGATGAATCACAGTAGCGATTTACTTGGTGAAGGGAAGGACGTGGGGTTTAGAGTCAATATTCCAATCATGAAGCAGAAGGAGTGCACGAGCGAATAACGAACAAAAATGATTAATGCAATCGAGTACGGGAGATTATATAGTGTATACTCTTCATGGCCGAGCCACCAGCCAAGTGGCGAGCCGGACGGCGCTAAAAGGGACCCGACGACACATTCGAATGGAAGGGACGCGCGGCCTTGTAAAGCTTTGCTGGGGCATTCCGATCCCCCCGGAATGTGGCGCACCGGACTCCAAGAGCTTGGAGAAAGGCAACTGAATACAAAGTTGTAGAAGAGGCGATGGGAAGACACTGCAGATTTAGAACGGCTGGGAATTTGATCATAGCTTCAACAGACCGACCAACAAGTGGTACAGCCGACCGGTTGAATCGTTGCAGACAAAGGAGAGGCAAATGAGCATATCGGCCGACGAGAAAGCGGCCGCCTTTCCCATGATTCATTGATCGCTACAGCTTGGACCAGTATCAGAGGTGGGCAGTTACTTGCAAGCCACCTGCCTGACGCCACAAATCGGCATAAACAATCAAATGACCAGCTTGCACCCCATTTCTGAATCGCGCTGTAGTGGAAGACAAATCAATACCGAAGTACACCCACGAAGTGTGTGCTCAAGGTAACTGGTTACCCTTAGGTTTCCTCCGCATTAGGAAAAGCAAGCCTGCAGGGTACCGCCTCGAACGCAGCCCAGTCGGGAGTCTCACTGGGCCGCATTTGAGGCGGGATACTTGAAGCTGGCTTCATGAAACTGATGAGTCAACAGGGATCATGGTCAGCAGAAAGCCAGGGATATAAGAGTGGAACCCGACACTCGATTGAGAGGTTTAAGTCCAACATCACTCAAACAGGATGAGCGTGATAAAGGAGTATAATCCATTTTACCTCATTTTTTCACACCCGAAAATCACTCTTTAATGGGTAAAATGGATTATATTTCATTGTCACGCTTACAAAGTTTCAGTGATGAAGTTCAACTTGCCCCCAAGCCGTGAGTCTTGCCGTGAGTGGTCTTGGAGATTGAGTACCGGCCACCCGAAGTTTTGAAGGAACCTCGCTTCGTTGAACTCTGGGAAATTCTACATCTGACTCTTGGTATCAGACCTTCCCCGATGCCTCTCCGTGCGGCGTAGTTCGTACTTGTCTATGGTCAGTAACTGAAACATATTTTCAATTCAAATAACCACATGTCCACAGCGTATACCTTTATAGTCCAGCATCGATCTGTTTCACTGATCTGTCAATCTGGCCAAAAATCTCGAACAACTTGCACCGAAGGATTTGCTTAGAGACGATCAAACGTCGATCAGAGATTCGCGGTCCATGATTCATTTGCCACCGACTCCCCGGGTTCTGAATGCGTGCATCCGGGTTCCTGATACGCTAGTGAATGCTATCTCGTAAGTAGATCTGTTACGCTTTATCCTTGCTGACATCTGGCTGGTACCATTCCTAAACAGGACTGGATGCACAAGTTTCCGATACCTGGACAACACGTTAAGCACAGATATATCAGTTCGATGTCATCTGCCTTCACGCATCGTCATGTTCGAGTCCCCGCAGCCAACTGCGAGGGTCGGCCTTTCGAAGTGAAGCACTGCGGAGCATTTCCGGGATATGAAAATGCACCGATAACTGTGGTCGTCTTATCCCCGGCACAGACTTTCAAAGAAGAAACATGTTGAGCCGATCCTGCATGGGCACTAGAATCCGCTGTTCAGCTTGGTTTGGACCTCCCAGTCTTGTTCTATTTGCTCACCACTCATATGCATGCGCCTGTGGTTGGCACGACCTTTAGGGACGGCACTTGGTAATGTTCCGACTGACTCTTTATGCTCCTGCCACCACCACCCAGAGTTTTTCCAAGTTGGACGGTATGCCAAGCATTCAATTAATTGACTCTGCTTAGCCATCTAACGGACAGTCAAGCATCCTCGAATTGGCGAGCGGGGGGGGCAAACATATGGGCATCATAAAGTGTCGGTTCTGTCTCGATCCTCCTCGTGGTAAACACGCGGCTACCACACGGCACGTACGTTGCGCCTGGCATCAAACACGTTTTCTTTCGGAGCCGCAGTTTCATTTACCAAGTCGACGTCATCGAAGGAGTTTAAGTAAAGGGATGTTATTATTAACACCGCCTGTAGTCAGGAAACGAGTCGGGCCCTGTGCAGTGCCAAGCATGTTTGCACCTCCCCGTGCATCCTGGAGTCGCGTCGGGAGGGCACTGCAGTGGAAATATAAACGATCGGACTCGTGAATGCTTGAACCAGTCGTTGGCGAGGCCATGCTCAAAACAATTTCATGCACTGGCGTTATCAGAGGACATCGATCATCACCGCCCCCACAGCTCAGCCTAAGAGCGGGGTTGCAACGTCAACGTTGCAGCACCGGACATGAGTCACATTCCCCAGATATCATTGCTTGAGCCTCAAGTTCCGCTCGGCTCCAGTCTTGGCCACAACTCACAGTAAAGCCAATAAGGTATATTATCAGTCACAAACGATGAATAATTTACCTGACGGTACTAGCTAAACGTGAACAATGAAACTAACGTAGATGGCCATATATATACATAATCAATAGGAGTGCCATAGACAAGCCCAGTTTTTGCAAATTGTAACCAGCTAGATGAACGGTGTAAAGGACTTGGCCCCGCATCACAGAGTAGAGCCGCCTCGCCTCTACACTTAGTTCCGACTTGTGTCGGCGAGAATCACCTCGCTCTCGATCGCTATCCGTCCAGAAGCCTTTAGGCGTTCCATCAAGACATCGCCAAACGCAGTCATGGGTGTGAGCACACCACCGCGCTTGGCGAATGCTGGGAGACGGTCCGCATCTAATACGAGAGATAAGGCACACTCCGCGATCATGACTGTGAATAAACCACTGGTCAACCTAATATATTCCATGGAATGATTTGATACAGTAAATACGCACTCGATGATAGCAAGTAGCCCGGCTCTCCTTTACCACGGAATGTTGTCCTCACGGTAGTCGTCCGCCCGTGAACATCCGGCAATGAAGTCGTTATGTTTGTGATGTTGAGGGCACCTGCTTCAAGTTGTCTGTATGTTAAACAGTCAAATACGATCAGACCACATCATTCTTTCCAGCGAGGAGTACACATACTCTTCAGTGGGACCATCTCCTGACTGTGGCATGATCCTACGGGCGATCCACCGAATCTGCACCATTACAGCATCAGCGGGTATGAGAAAGTGAAAGTGGCGGTACCTACGGGCGGAAATAACATCATCGCCCCTGCGACGGTTACCGAGAACAGCGCAACAAGAAGCGAATGAAATCGACTCGGAAGGGCTAGGAATTCTTCATACTTGAACTGCGAACCATAGGATAACTCCGTCGAATCCTCGTGTTCACCACCAGACAGTGAGGAGGTGCTTAGCACGAGATCGGGGTTCCGCATTGCAAGCTCGAACAAGCCCCAGGAACGCTGCACAACTTGCAAATTTACAATTGACATCAGATACAAAGCCCCTTGGATTGGTGGATTTGAAATTGGAAGTGAGTAGAACACCCTTGGTCGTGGGCTCTTCACGCCTTGGACTTGCGGCGGCTCAGTATCATGTGCCCACTTGTCGAGAGGAACAACGTACTTGGGCTCAGCGCAAAGTCTCTTCTTGCTTCTTCGAATTTGTGCTTCGGAACTTCCTCTATGTGAGCGAGAATAGACGAAAATGTCCCGCCCGATATCCCCGTTCCGCGTAGCTTCCATGCTGACGTCGACATATCCACTGTGGTCGAGGGTCCCGCAAACGCCTTGAGTGTTTTATTACCCAAGTAAGCGAGGATATCGGAAGGAACAGAGTCGAGCCCAGCGCAGGGAACAATCACCGAACCACATCGGCTGGCGGCATAATCGAACCTACACAGGTTGTCGTGTTAGGTATTGTGGCGGACGGAGACTGCATGGCACTTGCTCGAAAATGATATCCCTGACCCAGGTCACCTCACCTGTGAGGTCGACGTAGTGCCTGCCATGGCGCACACACGCCTCCACTACAGGTGTTCCCCAACGCCAATATGGGCCAATGGCGTTGATGATGACGTGGGCACGTTGCACGACTGTGTCGACGTCATTGACGTTCGTGACATCTACTACGAATTTCGGAACGTTTGCGAGGTCTTCGTACTCACGTACGAGCGCCTCGAGCTTTGAATCTGACCGCGCAGCCAAACCGAATGAGAACACCGTCTGTTGTGGGTGGGTGGCCAAGTAGCGTGCAATCAGACGACCGGTATAACCTTTACGTGAGCATCTATGAGCGCGAAAACAAGGTGACGAGGGAATTAAATGATTACCAGTCGCACCGAGGAGTATGATATCGAGCATGATGGACGTCAAATGTTGAAAAGTTTCGGGCCTCGAGTTCGGCAGCACCGTCACCACGCAGCTGGTCACCGGCTGGCACAATATCCCACCTCGTGATGTGCGCATGTCACGACCCTCGACAGTTCTGTGATCGTGCCTTGTACCCTAATAATGTACAAAAGATAGCAAGGTCAAGCTACATACTGCGAGGACGAAATCGTCTGTCGATCGTTTCTGAAGAGTTCACAGGGATTCTGCGTGGTTGACATTGATGCTGAATGGTCCGCACCAAAACATTCTCGACCAATTCCCCTCACTGATGCGCACTCAAGAATCTATCCGTCAAACATGCTGCCATCCATTCTCACGCCCATGTTCCTTTTTACCTCCATTCCTAAACGCTTCATTCGTCCAATCTACGGAACGTTTTGGTTTTGGATGAATATACGACAAGTTCAATAAGAAAATCTTACCTCAATCCGCTCGTTCTGCACCTTGCGCAACTCCAACAATTGTTCCCGAGACATATAGCTCTCTTGATCAGCAGTAGCTTTCCTGTGCCTCGTTGCATGTGCTTTCATATCCGCAGCAGGATCGTACGTGTCTTCGGAGGGGGGGACAAATTCTCCTGACCTCAGAGAGGCCATCCGGCGTTCATACACTTCCATATGATAGTACTTTTCGTGGGGTAGAGTGGCTAGTGGAATCCTTCAAATTCCATCGGCAAACACAGGAGAAATTAGAGCCATACCAGTATTATAATCTTCCACGAAAACGGCAAACTCTTTTCGTTCTTGATCTTTTGACAAAGCTTCTGGATTGAGTTTGCGTTCTTCGAGGAGCCAGGTTCTGAATTCTTGCGTTTTGTTATAGAAACTAGTGAGCTGCGTCAGCTTATGAACTCCACCAAGGATACTTCCTCACTCAGAGTCACTGATGATTCCATATCTCCCCCAGTGGGCACTTGAACTTCCGGTCCCGTGTTTTTTCTTCTGCGGAACCAGCTAGTGTCGATTGACGAGTATGGGTGATGAAAGGTCACCTTTTTCTCTTTCTTCTCTTTCCGCCTGCGCTCCTTTTCTTCGCGTGTGCGATGTTTCTTCTTCTTGTGTCGTTTACGATCAGACCCTGAGTCTGAATCCGAAGAGCTCGTTGCGGGTGATCGAGATCTCTTCCGTCTCTCCTTCCTACTCCTATAGTCATGTTTCTCCCTTGACGGAGAGCGGCGTCTAGGTTCACGTGAAAGTGAGCGTGAATAAGATCTAGGTTTCCCTGAGACAGGTCCACCAGGAGTCGATCGAGACCTTGAGCGCCTTCTAGGGGAGGGCGTGCGCGAGTGGGAGTAGTGCTTTCGAGTTCGTGTTGATTGGTCCTTGTCGTCCAGCTCGGCTCGCTTGGAGTCCATATGTCTATGTGGCCGTCGGTCGCGTGGTTCGTGCCTGTCTCTGTTGTCCATTCGCGAATGGTGGTCCCGACTATCACTTCTACCACGATGATGAACAGAAGACATTGAGGCTGATTGAAGACCTGGGGAAGTATGTAGTAGCTCTAGATAGGAGATGTCACAGAACGTACCCGTAGTGATAGTATCGAACCAATGAGTTGCACTCCCAGCTGGCAGATGGTTGTTTGGATCAGAAGCTTTTGGTAAACAAACACATTCTCACGTTTGATCCACTTCGCGACCGAACAGCCAATGCTCGATGACGGTGCTTCCGCCTCACCAACGTACATATGTGATGCGCAATATCCGCACCGTAGCAAAGCATTGCACTGCTAGCGGTATGTCTTTCCACGAGTTTTTCTGGACATCATGAAAGCTCTCGCAGCCGACCACAAGTTTACCTCGAAGTTGGAGCGGCCATCCACCCTCCATTGAATTCAGCGGGCGCCCATCCACCGCCAACGGCGCCAGTAACCATCAGGTAGCATAGGTATTTTTCTGCCACAATTGTATACTACGGTGGCTCGTTAAGACACTTCGCGCGAATCCACAGCAACCCGAGGGGTAGCCTACCCTTTCCTGTGTTGCGATCACCAAATCATCAAAGTAATCGCGATGAAGCTTCAAGCGAATGCAATTTCGTGTCAGGTTCTTACAAATTATTTCCGTTTCGGTCCCTATCTTCTCCCCGGCTTCATGGCCTTGCTTCATCCTCATTCGCTATGCGTTGCCTAAACCCACTCAGGCTCATGGCGTGTAAATCGCCTGGCGGGCATGCCTCGGTACTCGACATTACCCCCGAAATACACTGCCATTCAGTTCAGGTTGCGCCGTCACACGCGTCTTGATAACTCTCCGCGAGTGGGGGTAATATGTAATATGACCCCGTGGTGTGCAAGCCATCATCACGGCGGATGTCATGTCGTGCGCCTAGTGTCCATGATTGATTAACCTGCCGCCCTCTCTGCCAGAGCGATGAAACCGCATACGACACCACCACCACCACCACCACTTGTCGTCATCGCCATTCACCGAGTGGTGCACCTGCAACTGAACACTATGTCACTCTCCACAGCTGACAGTGTGGACGCCGATGTTTTATAATCCTTAGTTGATACTTCACGTTTTCCCATCAAAGAAGCACCTCAATTGACCCCCTTCGGCATGAATCCCTACTATTGGAATTGTACCCCTGATTACCAGGTAGCAGGAAGCGAATACGTCCAGACCACTCAGAGGTCAGCCTGCCGTCTTCGACGAGGCAGCCGCTTGCTCACAGGCTGCATATTTTAGCGTCGGTCAGGACTTTCCCATGCTCTCCTCTCTTCAAGGATCCACATCAGAATATCTTCCGACAGCGTCCCAGATATCGTATCCTGTACTTGGCCGTGATGGTGGATCGTCCCAAGTGCCCCAGATGCTTGGAGCGAATCTCACACAATCATTTTGCCCATCTGTGGGAAGCAGGTTTATCAGGACTTCCTCATCGCCATCTAGTCACACCTATCAACAAGCTAGACTGCGCCACATTGCTGATCGGGCATCTGCTCATCACCAGGGATGGAGTCAACCGCCTCTCACAACCGTTCCAGCTCCGGGATCGAGTACAGTGACACCGTATAGTGCGGTAACATCCGCTCGCTGCCGAGATTTGAGACAACTGCCTCCCGTAGCAAGGAAATTTGCTCCAACCTCTGCATTCGGCTCGGAACCGCAATCTAACATCGTGGCCCCCAACACAAATCATATTATGCCATCATTCATGGCCAGCCTTACGGCTCCCGGGCAGACGTTTCTATCAACGTGCGAAACTCCCGCACCGTTGCCGTGCGCTCCAGCCGACGAAGCAGACATTGAATATGCCCAATACCGCTATGGCAATCAACGCTGTTTTTATCAGTGTCGCTTTGACCTCTCCGGCAGTCCGTGCAATAAATGGATCGTCGGTGACAGAGTTCGAGTACTCCGGCACCTTCGAAACCACCACTATCTCCAAATGGGTCCCGCTAAACCCGCGTTTTGTCGTTGGGACGGGTGCACGCACTCTCGGCGGATGAAACAGGAGAACCTCTCCCGTCATGTTGTCATGCATCTGGGTGTGAAATGGAAATGTCCTCACTGCAGACGTTTATTTTCGCGTGACGATGCCGTACATCGGCACATCGAACGCATGGTTCCGGGCATGGAGGTCCCTGACGCGGAAGTGGTACCAGGTTGCGAAGCACGTGCTATAAATGAGTCGCAGTTCAAGAGAGTTCGCATTGCTTAGACACTGCTTGACGAGGTGGATCCTTCTTGACGGTGCTGTAGGAGCATGAGTTTTCGACCTTCCGGTATGTGCCAGTTATGATATTGCTATGATACCCTGTTATATTTTAGATTTTCTGAGTCTGTTTGAGATAGAAAATTGGTTAAGCACAATAATTTTTACTTGCAGCTTCGAATGTTATTGGGCTTAGGGTTGTCGGAGTTAGCTATCGGATTCCGGAACGCAAGGCCGGCGTTGTTTGAATCAGGGGCTTTTGCCAAACAATATCCAATAAAGGGAATGTCTTCCCATATGCCAGTCTCAAAATGTTAGTACTGAACAGCATCCAGGGCCTCCTTGGCGAATTTCTCCATCCTTTCCCGACGAGACATTCTCGAGTATTTGACAGTTGTTCAAGGCGCCACTAGCGAGGGAACGATGTCCACAGCTCGACGGAGTCTCCACAGCTCGGGCAAACGGCCTTCCTCGATCCACACAACTTCTTCCGCACACCCAAGTAACATCGAGTTGTCGACGATTTCGGAACCTTCAATAATCTCAACCTCAGCTCATTCTGTGCTGCACTCCATGTCTTCCGCGGATCACCCAGATTGCCATCGACCGCCTTCTCCACCGGCTTCGAGCTATTTTCCCTCTTTTCCAGACAGCCAGTTCGAAGAACCGCGACCCACGCCAGGAGCGGGTAGTCACTTCGCATACAGCACTACTCTCAGGAGGCATCATGCTGAGTCGATGAGCTTCATCCCGCAAAAGCTGTCAGACATTGCACCGGGGGCTACCACCGAGGGTTGGTTGCAGAAAGCTTTCGGGGCAGTGACAGGGCAACATTCGAGGGATGATACCCTCGAAAACGGCTACTCGTTGGTTAATGGGCGCTCGAGCCCTCCTCGGACGAACCGTGAGGAGAAACGAGATACACCCTCTGCACGATTTGCCCATTGGAATGTCGAGGTATGTCAAACAACTTGTTATTTCTTCTTCGAGAGGAGTTTCCACGCCGGGCTACGTGGCTCTCCGCAGCGCAGAATTTCCAAGTAGAAGATCAGGGGTGTGACACAGCCACATTTTCTAGAATTCCATTAACCCGTTTTGGAAACTCGCTCATGATTCGGTTGTTATCTAATTTGCCGGACTTCCATATTTGGAATATCATCCCTTCTAACCGACTGGCCGCAGGACACTGTCGCACATTTCAAGTCGTCCATATCCCATGGTCTATCAGCAGCTGTCGTTCCATCATTGCAGAATGTACACGGATACAACGAGTTCTCCGTCTCGACACCCGAGCCGCTCTTTCTCAAGTTTGCGAAAACAATTTACGAAAGCCCACTTATATTACTCCTCTGTGGAAGCGCAGCAATTAGTGCGATCATGGGAAATGTCGATGACGCCATCAGCATAACGGTTGCCGTCGCGATTGTCTTAACGGGTATCACAGATCGATCCTTCATCTTTGGCATACTTTGACACAACTCTATTAGTCGGTTTCATACAGGAGCAACGATCGGAAAAGAGCCTCGAGGCGTTAAATAAACTTGTCCCGCATCATTGCCACGTCATTCGGTAGGGACTATCTCTGTGTTTCCTTAAGTATCTCTCTGACCGCGCCAACAGTGATCAGCGGAAAATGCACATCCTTGCAAACGAGCTGGTTCCCGGAGATATCGTGTCATTGTCGACGGGTGACCGTGTTCCTGCAGACATTCGTATCATATCTTCAGTCGACCTCGAGATCGATGAGAGTAGCTTAACAGGCGAAACTATCGCGCGCCAAAAGGATCACAAACCGTGCGGCTTGGAGAAGAGTGGGAGCGGCGCTTTTGTCAAGGATTCAGGATTAGGCGAAGTGGCTGCACTCGCCGAACGATCTTGTATTGCATATATGGGTACATTAGTGAGGAATGGTGAGCAGACCTGTGAGCTACTGTTTACTTTAACTAAGTAAGTCCCGGATACAAGGACATGGAACTGGGGTCGTCGTTGCCATCGGGGCTCAGACAGAGTTCGGTGTCATTTTCTCCATGGTGCAGGATGTGCGTAACTTATGTTCCCGCGTTCGTCCGACCTGATTATATATCTGGGTCATTTCAGGTTGATGAGAAGCGGACACCCCTTCAATTAAGCATGGATGAACTTGCACAGAAACTCTCACTCTTGTCTTTCGCTGTGATTGGCATGATCTGTTTGATTGGAATGTGGCAGCAACGTCCTTGGCTGGATATGTTTACTATTGGAGGTATGTACCGACAACACTCAGACGATTTCTGCTCAATCATTCGGTCTTAGTCTCTCTTGCGGTCGCTGCCATACCCGAAGGGCTGCCAATCGTCACAACTGTTACCCTTGCCCTTGGAGTCACGCGAATGTCAAGACGTAAGGCGATTGTGAAAAAGCTGCACTCGGTGGAAGCTTTGGGTTCGGTTTCCGTTATATGTTCTGATAAGACAGGAAAGTCTCTTGTGGCCCCACGATAACGTCACACCGCCACTGACTTTGACGTGCAGGGACATTGACAAAGAACGAGCAGACGGTCACTGAGATTTATGTCGTTGACGAAAATCTGCATGTTGAAGGTCTCCAGGCGGCCGTTTCACCCTCAGCGGCGGTTCGCAAGACCCTCGAGATCGGTTCATTGTGTAACAATGCTGTCTTGTCGCAAACCGAAAATGGAGCTTACATAGGCCAGTCTACCGATGTCGCCTTGCTCAACGTCCTCCCGACATTCGGTTTACCCGATCAGCGCTATGTACGTCAATACGTCCCAAATCACGCACCAATTAAAATGTCTGCAGGCCTTCACCCGACTCTCTGAACAATCTTTCAACTCGGAGCGAAAGTACATGGCTGTCAGTGGTGTACATGCTTACTCCACCGCTCTCTACAATGGGACACCGCGCGAGATCTACTACATCAAAGGCGCCATTGAAGCGGTAATTGACCGTTGCAAATTTTACTATGTGTCCGACAACTCCACTCCGGTCCTCGATTCCAACACTCGCAGCGTCATTCTCTCGAACGCTCAGGCGGCCGCGTCAAAGGGCCTTCGAGTCCTAGCAATGGCATATGGTTATGGCTCCGTGGATTCCCCCAAACCGGATCTAGCTAGCTCTCAGAGGTCCCAGAACGCATCGCAAACGAGGCCATCTTCGCCGGGCGCTGAGAAAAACAACCTGATTTTCGTCGGTTTTCAAGCGATGTTGGATCCCCCTAGGAAGGGTGTCGCAGATGCTATCGGGCTACTCCAATCGGGTGGTGTACAGGTGGTGATGATCACCGGAGATGCGGAACCAACTGCAATTGCGATTGCGCAGAAGCTTGGTCTCCGCGTTGGACAGCGCACACACGCAGGCTCCTCTAACCAATACTGCATGACTGGAAAGGAGATCGACCAGATGACCAAGGCACAGCTCGTTGAACGCGTGGGTAGCGTCAGTATCTTTGCGCGTACGACCCCGCGACACAAGATGGCGATTGTTGAGGCGTTTCAGGCTCGTGGAGCCGTTGTAGCTATGACAGGAGATGGAGGTTAGTTGTGATGCTCACTGTCTATGTGTCATGGTCGTTTAACCCTCCCCTACAGTCAACGACGCTCCAGCGCTCAAGATGGCTGACATTGGCGTGTCCATGGGCAAGAGCGGTACCGATGTGGCCAAGGAGGCTGCTGACATGATCCTTGTCGACGATAACTTCAGTACTATCCTTCCTGCTGTCGAAGAAGGTGAGCAAGTTCCATGCTCGTTTCCGACGATCTCCGGCTGACATTGAAAACGCACAGGAAAATCTATTTTCCATAACATACAGAATTTTTTGTGCTTCCAGCTCAGTACTGCTGCAGCTGCGCTCTCGTTGATCACTCTGAGCACGTTCCTTGGATACAGCAACCCACTCAATGCTATGCAGATCTTATTCATTAACATTCTTATGGATGGTTCGTCGTCAACAGTATCGTGCATTCTCATTTTCTGATGAGTGTTCCTCGACAGGACCGCCAAGTCAATCATTAGGAGTAGATCCAGTCGATTTGGCTGTCATGCGGAAACCACCTCGAAAAAAGAACGAACCAATCATTACCCGACGATTCCTATACCGCGTTCTGTTCTCGGCATCCACCATCGTCCTTGGTACTTTATTCATCTATTACATCGCACTAGTAGGCGACGAACAAGTCTCGCGGAGGGAGCAGACCATGGTGCGTAACCCTGTCATTTCTCGTTTCGACTAGCAGCTGAAGAGAGGTTTTCTACTCAAAGACGTTCACCTGCTTCGTAATCCTCGATCTCGTTTCCGCCGTCCAGAATCGTGGTCTCGGCTGCGGGCTACTCCAAAACAAGATGTTGGTCTCGACTGTATCAGTATCGTTGCTGGTGCTACTCGCGCTGGTCTATGTACCCTTTTTGCAAGCGGTCTTCCAGACGGAAGCGCTAGCGAGCGGGGACCTGATGACCATTGTGCTATTGGCTGCCACCTCTTTTGTTTTGCACGAGGGACGGAGATGCTATGAGCGTTCGACAGAAGCGGATTTGACGTACAGTGTCACCATGGACCAAATAGCATGAGACTTGGTCTAGCTTTCAGATATCCCCGTCCCCCCATACCTTGTCACCAAGGCCAACCACGCTTACGGTCATAGTATTTTCCGATCTGGGTCAAATGGAGGGTAATGTATTTGAAGATGACACCGCAGCTTATACTTAGATACCACATTTTGCATAACACGCGTGTAATATAGGCCCTTTTCTACATATTTTTACTATCGTTGGGTAGCGAACGCCAAATCTAACTCTGTCGAACGGAACGGGGAACGAAAGCAGGTGGAATGGCAAGAGCGGGCTGGACCACGGGAGGTGGCTTGGTACCTCTGGCGATGAGGGACTGGGCGTAGCATTCAACACGCAGTTCCTGAGCATTCGTTAGCCCCCCAGAAAAAGGATGTAGACAAATGCACGCTCGACGTACCTCGAAGCTCCAAGCGGAGAGTCCCTCGGCGGCAGTGATACTCTCGTACGAGCAATACCGGGACGCCGCGGCAGCGTCACAATCCTCATCACTCTCCGCATCTCTATCCTCCTTCTCTTCGTCTCCGCTCTCGGCCTCAGAGTCTGTGTCCGTGTCATCCCAGACATGGTGGACAGAACACGTGAAGCGTGACGATGTTGCGCCGAACACGGTATTCGCAGGGACATTCGAGTGACAGTCGTGGACGCTCGGACTCGGACTCGGAACGACGTCTTGCGGGTGGGTACCGTTGCCACCGAGCTTGCGACGGGGAAGCGGTATGATCGCGCGGATGGGCGCACCAGTCCACTGACAGGAAACGAGGTTCGTCCTTGTTTTATTGATAGACGCGTCGTACGCGTCGCATTCTGACGCGTTGCCGCTGGTGGTGGGGGTGGAGGTCGGAGATGGTCCTGAGGAGGTTCCGGCGGGGTGGGTAGTGAAGCCAAAGGGCGGCAGGACCGCGTTTCGTTTGGTACAGTCCGCGTCGAACGGGTCGGCGTCCGAGGTCGGAAAAAGGGTTGCAGTCAGTAAGAGTGAGGGTGTCATGGTCGGTCAGAGGGCTGATACTGGCTTCGTTGGAAGA
>QFEI01006957.1:0-13899 GCA_003316145.1 Neoboletus magnificus
AGTCCGTAGAAGTGTAACGCGAAAGGAAGAGTAAGAAAGAAACGTAACGAGACGTAACAGTCACGATAGCTCAACAAGATGTTCAGGAGGAGATATAGTAAATCCAAAAACTGTTCCAATATTTTGTAGTTTTGTAGTATATATAAAATAGCAGTATTAGGCATGGAATCTCTGCTTCGTGTTGTTGGGGACAAGTGATGTACCAGCCCCTGGCTACCTGCTGACCTAATACTCATGTGATCCAGTGCAGGGGCTGCTGAGATACATCTATTTTAAAACAGGAACACCATTGGAACAGTTTTAAAGCTTTTCATATGATCCATAAGGTTTCAGTAAAACAAAGGAATAGTTGTTGTTATTTGGTGCTACAAACGAAGATACACAGATAAATATAATATCTGAGCTTGAAATATGTCTCATGCTTCTTTTCTTTCAATGACTATCATTATGCCATCTCTTCCTGCTATTCAAAAAAGCACCATTCTCTCTTAGCTTGATTTTGGCCATTCTATTCACTTTATTGTATCCAGCACAGGTGTAGGCATTGCCACCATCCCCAGCCTTCATTCCAAGGAGCATTCCAACCTTTAAAAGTCTTCTGGAGATTGTTCATCCAAGCTTTCTCCCACAAATATTTGTTATGCTCAGCATCTTATCATTTCTGGCAAAGCTGAGACTGCTGTTTAGGTGACCAAAACACTCTCCAATATCATCAACCAGCCTCTATCTGCCAACACAGTTTGTCCTCACTTGAAAAAGAGTGGTATAAAGGCAGTAGTCAAGTCCAAATGCCACCTTCTCTTCACTAGACATTGCAAGGCCCATTTAGACTTCATCTATGTCCACAAAAATTGCACTATGGATGATTGGAAGAGGGTAGTATGGTCTGATGAAACCAAAATCAATTGTCTAGGGTCAGATGGATGCAAATGGGTGTGGAAAAAGGCAAGTGAGGGGCTTAATAACAGGTTGGTAGAGGGAACTGTCAAGTTTGGAGGTGGTTGTGTGATGATGTGGGAATGTATGACTTGGCAGGGAGTTGGCTATGCTGCCAAGATTGATGGTAGGATGGATGGAGACCTTTACCTTCAGATTTTGAAGAATGACCTACTGAATACTCTGCACTATTATGGTCTTAATCCTTCTAATATCATCTTTCAGCAGAACAATGACTCCAAACACACCTGCAAAAAGGTCAAGGCATGGCTAGAGGAGCAGGACTTTAAAGCTATGATATGACCTGCACAGTCTCCTGACCTAAACTCCATTGAGCACCTATGGGGTTATCTCAAAAGAAGGCTTGCAGCTCATGAAAAGCCCTCTAGTGGAATTCATGAGCTGTGAGATAGGATTCAGAATGATTGGGAGAAGATATCAGTTGAGAAGTGTCAGAAGTTGATTGAGAGTATGCCTAGAAGGATTCAGGTAGTGCTTAAAGCCAAGGGAGGATATACTAAGTACTAATATCTATCAAATACCCTATTTATTTTAAAAGCTCCAAAACTATTCCAATGGTGTTCCTGTTTTAAAATAGATGTATCTTAGCAGCCCCTGTACCAGATCACATGAATATTAGGTCAGCAGGTAGCCAGAGGTTGGTATGTCACTTACTCCCACCAACATTAAGTGGAGTTCCCATGCCTAATACTGCTGTTTCATATACACTACAAAACTACAAAATATTGGAATGGTTTTTGGAGTCACTGTAACTTCCATATGGCATCCAACTGCACCTTGCAAGACAGGAGTTGCAACAATGGTACAAGGTTGTTCAGATTTTGCTGCTGAGTTGACATGAGACCAAGAAAGTAGGATGGCCTAAGGGCAAGTAATGGGAAATCCTTGAATAGTGAAGAAACTGCCACACTGGCCACCTTGGCCATTCGTGGTGCCCTGTCCATGCTGGTAGAATGGTCAAGAGCATCACATACCTCAGGCATTACCTTGTGTGCAATCTTATTCACAAGTTGGCCCTTATCAAAGAGAGCAAATACTTTGCACACAACCTGGATAGATAACTATCTTATATTGACATACAGTGCAGATACATCGAGAACTTGGAATACAGCAAACAAATGTGTGGCTGTGAGTAACTGAAATACTAATACTTCAGGTGCTGTTATCGGAACACCTGGGCACTCTGTGCATTCTTACCGCTGAAGGAATTCCTGGAAGGCCTCACCACCCTGAGCAAACTAAAGTAGCTGTAGACCCTATGGTCTTCTCAAATCTATGTAGTACCATGTAGCCAGCATAACCTTGAGTCACAACCTTGGTAGTAATCCATAGCAGATTGTAGAGCTGTCAAGCATGACCTATATAGTGCTGCTATAGGCTGCTATAGCACCAGTAGCACAGTGGCAGCCATTTAAATTTTTATAATTGTCAGATACCATGTTATAAGTTTGTCTACATAGCTTAGGCCATATTCTCCCTTCTCATGTGACCAATACACAGTTACCAATACTGTCAATTTCTTTAAAGCCAAAGATAGCATTCTTATGGAAGTTAGCAAAGCCACAAGTTTTGTCAACAAGAGTGGAAGGAAGACAATGCATATAAATTCAGTTGTAGATCAGCTGGGTGTTGATATAATTGAAGACATTCCAGACATTCTTCAGAGTTGAGGAGCAGTCAAACATGAAGTCATAAATAGCATCAAAGAAGGATTGTGCAGTCTTTGCAATAGCCTTGAACTTAGAAGAAGTGTATATGTTCTGGAGGGGTTTCTGAAAAGCCTATCAAATATGGTATTGGATCAGTCCATCTTTCCCAACCTTGTAAAAGCAACGTGGTGGAATGTACTAGGTAGTTAGTTCAGAGTTTGAGAAAGCAGTTATTTCTGGATTTGACAATTTCAATAGAGACATACTGGTATCCACTGAGAGAGGGGATGACCATGATCTCATTAGCAAGAGTGATCGTGTTGTATGGGTTGGGAGGGCAGATATAGGAGAGTGAGAAATTAGTCATGTAGATCAAGCAAGAAAAGGACCCAAGCTTGTGAGACTGGGCATGCCAGATGTAGAGTAAACATATAAGGATCTGTTGAATAGAGGTCATGTCTAACATGTTGAAAGGACTATGTTTGGTAAAGGTAGGCTTGCCCACTTGAGCTCCACATGCAGGCCGAAGATGATGATTCATGAGGGAGATTTAGGTCCACACCAACCATTAGCTAGATTGTTGGCACAATATGAACTAAAGATATCTATCAGATGTCTTTCTTATCAAATGATACTTGGGTATATGGCTGGCTTGACAATGGCAGTGAAGAAGATATTAGTGGAGTTACAAAGGATCAAGGATATCAATGTAGTATTGGGACTATCATGACTCACCAGTAGCATGTGTGTATGCAGAGAGTGTGTGACTGTGGCAACAAAAGCCAGACTGGCTGAAGATTTTGAACCATTGGTGCTTGAATGCAAGTGTTGAGGTGGAGACAAACAATGTGATGAGGAACAACAGATCACATTGCTCTTTGATGACTATTTATCTGAGGTATTTCATTAGCTTGTTCTTGATATGGGGAAAACCTTTTTGAATGAACAATTGAGACACCTAGAGATTGGCCTTATCTGGACTTGTTGGGCTTGGGTTCCAGGAGCCTCTGCTAATATATTTTGCACATTTTTGTCATAATAGTATTGTCATGCTAAAATGGCCTGGCAGGAGAGATCGTGTATGATAGCCTAGTTGTGTGTAAGGTGAGCAATGAGTGTTGAGAATTTGAGTGGTTTGATGCATCACGTGCTACTTTAAAGTTGGTAGAACAGCCCTTGAATGTACTGAATCCAGTACTGCACAGTGCCACCATTAGGTTAGTGGAATGACAGAAGACATTGATCATGTAACTTGTATGTAAGGATATACTTGAAAGTCATCTAGCTTGCTTAAAGTTTGAGGCTGGAAATAAAAACAAGATGACAGTCACACTGTGGTGAAGTCACTGGTTCACTCCATACTAAGTACTTGGATTCAACAGGCCATGTCTGTCCTCTACCACACACACTACTCATTCAATGGGAACCAATGACTATTACTTGACACTGGCAGGACCTTGCTATTCCAATGATATTGCCTTTACACTATGATCTCAACCAGAAAAAGAAATAAGGAGAAACAAATATATCAAGACAGAGGGACCAGTCATGTACTATATTTAAGAGACAGTATATATACACATATGAGAGAATGGAATCCAAACAACTGGGATAGGAATTGGAAAGACAGAAAAGATAATAACTAACTGACACAACATTAGTCATACTGATACAAGTGCTCTCATATACTGTTCTTTTGAGAAAATGGTGGAAATCTTGATAAAAGCTGTGATTGTAGGATAGAAGGCTGACTGCCTTGGTATTGCAGAGAATATGATGTTTTGACTGATTGCATTGTCCCCCTGTCCACTTAGATATATGTCTAGTATTTATATTCTCAATCTTCAGCTAGCATCTTTACAATGGCTTGTTTCGAGTTGCTGGATGGGCTGCTCATTGCGCCATCAATACCATCCACTCCTCAGGTGTCTCCAGCTTCCACCACTGTTGTTGCTGCCAATGTTGTTCCTGGCATTACCACCACTGTTGTACTGCCATCCATATCATCCACCCCTCAAGGTTCCCACAATTTCAAGCCAGCTTACATTGTGAGTGAGCCAGAAATTACCACAATCAGATTACCACAATAGACTTTCATCACCACACCAAGTTAGATATTCAATGTGTTACAAATGGAGCAGCCTGCCTTCTCAGGGCAATATGATAGAGAGCAAGTCTACTCATGTGAGGCCCAGCATTGCTACCAATGAGTCATACCAAATTCTTGAGATACAGTGGATATCCAAGCACCCACAATCAAGTAGCCTAGTGGGCAGTTAACTGTATTGCTATTCTTGTCCAAGTGAGACAAGAAATGCTGTCTGTGCAATGTCCTAGCAAAGGATGCCCCACAGGGAGCTTCAGGCTCACTGTTGATTCATGCATTTAGCCATTTTCTTAGCTTCTCACAAACTGGTTTAAATATGGCCCTATGTGTGGAGGTGTTCTCCAAGCCCCATGTTGACACCATCATTCAAGAATTTATGGATGATATCACAAACCAAAAGATATGCAGAGTTGTGTTGAATTTCTTCCTCTCCCAGGCTGTTCAAGTAAGCCTTTATGATTTTTATTATGCTCACTCTACATATAGCTCTAAAAAACACAATGATGGCCTGTTCTCTGACTAGGTACAGACACAAACCCACACTCTGGTCCACACAACACCTATTCCAAAGGATGCATGGACTATATGCTCCCAGGGGCTCTGATATTACACCAGTATCATGATCTACCTACACCATGAGCTACTTTTGCAATCATCCAATCTAGCATCAAGAACTAGATAATCCTAAATGTCAAAGAGCCACAAAGAGAGACTCTTGGTGATTTCCTGGCAGAAATCAGTAATGATGACATATCTCTTTTTGACTATACTGATTACATTAAGGCAAAGACAATCCACCTCCATCCTAGAGATCCCCTGTAAATCACATTTTTTTCAAAACTTCCTATTTAATGTATTTACAGAATAATGCCACCAGGAAAGTACCATATGTTCTTTACATCCATAGCTGCCTTTCCTCACAGAAGGTATTTTTTTAGCCTCAACACAATACACCTTACAGAGCTGTCACACTTTGTGGATTATATCTGTGCAAAGTTCCTTGCCAATGATAGCCATGATGGCACTCTAGAGATGCTATGTCAGCTGGTAATCTCCCTCAGTGTGCTACCAAAGTGAAGATGTGAGTTACTCTTGTCTTTATTCATAATTTGCTGAAAAAAATAATCAAGAGCTGTACATGCATTTACTGGTAGCATTCTGTGGCATAGTGCTTGACCATGGAATGTACATGGCACAGGATGCAGAGATACAAGGCTCTACAATGCTCAATATGGCCACCACAATTGCCCAGCCCAATCTCGACCACTTTGGTCTAAGCAGCTATGAAGGCTATGCTGCATTTCTCCAGGAGGGTGAAGCATTGACCAGGGTGAAGAGGCTAATGTTTTACATCTACTCTTCAGGGCTTATCTTTTCTATATACCCTCTATTCTTGATTAATTTTATGAGTCACACAGCTTTTAGGTCTTTTTTTGTTGCTGCCTTGGCTATTTTTATATATGTGTGAGTCACACTCAAATACATTGAGTCACACCCTATTGCTCTGCTGGCATTGATATGGGCTTACACCTTTAGCTGATTCTAGTGGTGTTTCAGCCTCATAGGTATTCCCTAACTGCACAAAACCTATTGCTAATACTTTGTAGTTGTCCTACTTTAATCAACTTCAGCACTGTTGTGCTCACCTCTCATGCCTTGGGACCACCTCTACATCTTTTAGCAATTCCAAAACCTACCAAATGGTTTTTGTAAATTATTTAATGATAAATCAAACACCATTGCCTTGCTTTCCATAGCTTCATACAAACTTGACATGTCATGTCAACATAGATAAGTCACAATGTTCACTCCATTTTACCACCAAATCCAACTCATGCTCTCTCTACAGCAATTTATCTTGAGGTGGGGCTGTAGCAATATGCTTCCACAGCCCAAGAATATTCTTCCTTCATTGCTGTGACTCATATGCACATTATATCACATGACTCTCACATGATTGTCTTATGTCAACTTTTGAGCACATATTCCAACTTGGCCAAGTGATCACTCTATAAGCTACTATCTACGCCAACCATAACCATGGCTAAGAACATGGCTGATATGACCCCAAAGCAGGTAAGCCTTGTTCTATGTTTTGCTTCATCCACTCACCCCATCCAATCTAGCTTGAGCACCACTGTGTGCTTGCCAAAGCCTGTCAGCAAAAATGCTCAGAAAGACTATATATTTACTCACATTACCACTTATTTCATCATGCTGATTTTTTTTCTTAGAATAGAAAATGATCTCAAGAAATTACCAAGTCTGTTGTGTGGTTTACCAAAAGCATGACAAGTATCTGAATCCATTCTATTCACTCAGACAATGATCCCACATATTTATAGCAATCACAAGAAAGGCATGGCTGATAATGATAATAAGAAAGATAAACCAATCTCCTCAGAGCAAATGCAGGTAGGTTTAGCCTGTTTTTGTATTGTTTCCTGCTAACCATGCTGCAGAAGAAGCTCTGACAATGAGGAGCAGGTGATAGCAGCAAGGAGATGCTGGTGTGTCACATCCGACCTCCTTCTTGCATGGTCAGTTCAAATTGTTGCAGAAACCGGAAGAGGGTCACAACTAATAATCAAAGTAATATATTCACATTAGATTCTCACTCAATGTGTATCAAGGCATCCAATGGTGGACAGCTGGCTGAGTTATATTTCTATCTAGAATCTGTTGGAGATAATCTTATTGCTACAGCCTTCTGATCCTATATCTGATTACCTTTCAGGGAACAAGTCATCATCACCAGCAATGACAAAGAAGAGGAACACTGCAAGTCATGCAGGTAGGTCTTTTCAAGGCCATCCCCCTTTAACTGGGACTAAATACATTAGGCAACCTAAGAACAACATCAATCAAGATACAGCCAATAATAATGAACAAGAGCAGCTGATTAACCACTCACTGTTGGAATTATTGATTGTGCACCCATTGCCACCATTTTCATACTTAGAGTGTTGTGCCACATTGTGGCGCATTGTTGTTGTTATTGTTTGTTTATGCCTTGCTCCTACAGTAGTCGGAGTCCACTGTCCTTCCTTTCCTCCAGTTTCTGACAGTGGACTCCAGCTGTGACTGCCAGCTGTTTAACACTCACATGTGGACAATAGTGTTTGTGAAAAGCCACCAAAGTAGGTCATAAGCTCATTCCCATATCATTCAATTGCTCAGTATTTTTACTGTAGCAATCCCAGAGGTAGATTACAGTAAAGAGCTTGCTGATATTGCTAACAATAAGCTACACCCAGATCCCAGTAAACACCTGTAAGTCAAGCTCCTGGCCCCATTATTTAGCCTCTAAACACATTGTAGGGCATTCAGCCATGACTTCAAAGGTTCAGCAAAGGATTGTGAGTCATGCCCAACAATCAAATTATCCATCTAAGCACATCTCATCCCTTTTCATTATAACACCTAATTACACTACAGATGAAACCCTTATCAAGCTCTATGCTCTGAAATGCATTACTTAACACCTTCTCCAGATATCTATTAAACAACCAACCTGGTCAGCAGGGTAGTTGACATTCAAGCCAACACACATGTGTCCATTGTGGAGTGGTCAAGTGGCCAGCACATGGTGGTGCTGTTCTTGCCCAAATGTGGTCATAACCACCACACCCAGAAGGTGTTTGCAAACAATGTAAGGTATGTCAAGGACATGGCCATCCTGCCAGAAGCAAACCCATCCACATGCTCATTACCTTTTTGGACAATAGCATGGACAGGCATGAGACGTTTAAGGCTGCTTGCATTGCTTTGTCCCAAAACAAGATGGTTGTTGTCAATAACTATATGGATGTCCATTCATTCAAGTTCACTATGGAGGATCTGAAGGACCACCTGGGAATCAGCCCAAACAGACTGGTCCAAGTGCATGGTAAGCCATTCTTTATTCCCTAATGGGTTTTCTAACCATCAATATCTTTCAGACATGGCTTTGTGCATAGAAAAGTACAATAGCCCACACATATACACAATTATTGGAGCCTTTGTTCATGGGATCATGGACACCAAGGTATCAGGGGCTGTAATGAGATTTCCTCTCTCCAAATATAACCTCCCTTGGCCATTCAAGTGCACTTCCTTTCTTTGTCTTTATTATCATGACTTACTTGCATATAGGAAACTGAATGATGCTCTCATGCTTGGCTGGGCCCAGATCCAAAAGCATGTTCTTCTTGGAGGGATAAGCATATCAGCCAGTGTTTGAACCATCCAGTCCTAGAAGCTTGGCCATCAAATTGCAATCATAATGTACTCCCACCATGATACTGAGGAAGCAAGCACCTTTACAGTTGCTTTATTAGATATCAAGAACTGAATTGTCATCAGGATCAAGGATCCAATTAAAGACAAACTCTTTGAGTTTTTGGCTGATCTTAGCAGCCTCCGAAATCCCTATTCAGTTTCCTTGATCATGTCAATGCAAAAACCATTCACCTGCATCCTGGTGACCTTCTGTAAGTAGCCTGCTTATCTCTTACAGGCATATCTGAATCTTGTCCATAAAATAATGCTCCCTGGCCAGCACCATACTGTATACATCCCAGTGGCCTCTTTTTCTTAAAAAGGTCACTTTTCCAACATCAATACCATATACCTCACTAAGGTGTCCAGGTTCATTGACATGACTCAAGGCAGTTATGTCACTGATAATTCCCATGTGAGAACTTTGGAGATGCTCTGTAGGGTTGTTATCTCATTGACCATCCTCCCTGAGTCATAAAATAAGTCATGATATTTATTCTTGTTTCTTACCTGCTAAAAATCCATTAGAGCTGTATAGATGGTCCCTTATTGTGCTGTGTGGCATGGTCAGCTACCACAAACACAATGACATACAGGGCACAGACCACCAAGTTTCTCAAATGCTGAAAACAGCCAAAACTATTACTACTGTGGTCCTTTATTATCTTGGGGTCAACAACTTTTGACTGTTACAAGGCATTTCTCTCTGAGAATGAGGTGTTTGAAGGGGGTAAAGAGGTAAAGATAGTTTCCTTTCTTTGCTTGGTCATTCAGCTCTAGCCAAAGCTTCCATACCATATATAGATGATGTACAACAATATACATATATTTTTTCACTAGCTACCAGCAACCAACAACACAGCACTATACAGTAGTTCTAAACAACTTGCCTTTGTGTGATTGATAGCTGGATATCTGCTGTCCTAACTAGCATGCATAACTCATACCATATAGACATGACTCATACATTGTGTAGCATGACTTGTGTGCTGTGTAGACATGACTTATTCATCATACAACATGACTCATACATGCTGCAAGCACAATGCCTAGTGTCTGGGCATGCTACCTACATCCTACATTTCTAAGAATTAATGCTGTCTCAAAATTCTGAAAGCTTTGCCATGTATACATTCACCCCTTGAGCATGAATAGGTTTTTTTTCACTCAAAATTAACTCATTAGTTACCCAAATCATTTGCTGATGCCTTTACATCATTGATATAGCTATAGCATGCAAAAATGATGTCTGGTTAGTAGTAAAATATTACTCACTGTGATGAATAACAATTCAACTATGGTGTTTGTACTTGTATTAGGGTTTCTATGCAATTATTATTGTTTATTGGCCATTCTTCAACTCCACAAATCAAGCATGATCCAAGCAGCTGCATGAAAGAGGATGACAAGCCCCACTTGACAAGGCAGTGATTCTCTTTTGTACACATTTCCTCCTTCCTAATCCTAGTACAGGCCTTAAGTAACAACACCCATATGTTTTGCTGGTACTACAACTGCCATGCCTTTGATCACTTTGCAACAACCCTACCAGAGGAGAAGCTGTGTAAAGCTATGCCATTGACAACAACACCCAACTCATGTTTCTATCATCAAGCACTAGATGAGATCTGGATTAGGTTCATCTCACTTAGTCTCCTTACAATAACAATGAACTAACCATGACCATATTTTTAACCCAGTTGGGAAACCCCTCCTCAGCCAAGCTTTGTCCTAGCATGGGAGCTCAGAGCATATCCCAACCTCATGATAAAGACTCACCACATAACGATTTGCTACTGCCACTTGCTGATAAGCCATTAGGATCTTGTGTGGCAAACAATCTTTGTTGTCTCTGAACTTATTCTACTATCACAGATCCTGGTCAGAGCCTCCAACTTCCCACCACTGTTGTCTCCGGGCTATATTACTGGATGTACACAATGACATATCCTATATACCATCCTCACCTTGCCATATCTCACCCAATTCAAAAATACAGTTAGCAAGTCGGCTTTCTATGGCATCAGATGTTATTTGCAAATGCTCTCACCATAACACTCCATCAAAAGGAAGGCTGTGCATGAGTCTAGATGCACAGCTAAGTGACATAGAGAATTTTAGATCCTGTGATAAGGATAAGATGTTAGATAAGATGAGGATAAGATCAGCTAACCTGATGTGATGTAATAAGATAAGATAAAGAGTCAGATAAGAGGATAGGATAAAATCAAGAAAAATATGAATGAATGAAGAAAAGTGTTCTTTACTCTTTGATTCAGTAATAACTAAGCCTTGTTAGATTAGCATGGGATGCAACCATAATAGAAACATTGGATGTGGAGCTGATTAATTGAATTGCAAGTATGGATAATGATAAAGATTGGCAGAAAATATGGGTGATGAAAGTGGTAAATGTGAACAATACATTCTTTGAACATCATGGGCTCAATCAAATATTGTAATATGCTTGGACATTGATCTACAGGCACAGGATGATAATTCTGCAAAGTTCAATAAATACCATACATATATTAATTTGTGACGATAACATACAATTAAATTATTAGGTATTTGAAAAGGAGGACCTAAATATCGATGGGAGGAAGAAGATCCAATTTGATGTTGGTCATGTTCAGCCTGGTGAGCAGCAGTCCATGCACATTGAGAAGAGATTGAAGGTAACATCCTAATATTAAATAGGTTAAAATATCAATTATACCACACAAACTAAACACTTTTTATAGTATACTTACTTTGTAGATGATAATAGATCTAAAGAGATCTTTGATTCGTGTGATATACAGACAATGTAAAACAGATCTCTTATCATATGTAGTAAGATCATCAAAATAGTAGTATCAGATTGTTGGACAGACTTACAAAAAAGTCCTCTCAGTGCTTCATAGTAAATATCCAGTCATTAGCCCACAAAAATGTATGGTATGCTATATGGAATCTACTAACAGCCTTTATGTAGACTTAGCCTGGGACTGCATGACTACAGTGGCTTCCAGTTATCCTTTGCAAGTCAGGCACAACCATAGCACAGACTAATTACTCTCAAGAGAGAGAACTACAAAATTACAATATAACTAAAACACAATTCAGCCCTTCCCAGGGGCTCCTCTAAAGGAAGTAGGGCAAATGAAAAGGAAATCTTAGATAATGACCTGAGGCTCCATTTAATGCTGTGGATCGTGTGGTAAAGCAGGTATAATGTGAGAGGAGAGTTGAAATCAGAAGAATAGAGAAACAAAAAGAAAGAAGAGCAGATTTGGGCAAAAAGTGGCAAACTTTGGGTGGCAAATGCAGGCCGTGGCTGTGCTGCCATCCTACTAACAGACAATGGATTTCATATTTTGTACCAGGCAAAGCAAGCCACATGGTAGTGGAAAATAAATAAATAAATAACTTTTTTAACTAGTGAATTATGTGAAGATCAAAAACATAGCTGGAGATTAGCTACATAGGCAAGGCAGTTGAAACAACTGAAATAGTTGAGAAAAGCATCAGATAAGTTTTGTCACTTCTGTTCTACACCAATTTATAGATTCCACCAAACTCCTTCACTCTCTTATTCTATTCATTGCATTTGTTTTCACCAGTCTTCTTCTCTGCATCAATTATGTCAAGTTTGTTAACAAGCCATCCATCTTTACATGTTCACAGTTTCTTGCTTATATTTCAGATCTTGATTGGATTGAAGCTAAATGCAAGGGAGTCTATGAAATCAGTCCTTTTATTATAATAGTTTTAGCTTTTGTTATTGCTCTTGGTGATTTCAATTGTCCAGACTAAAATATTTTCCAAAAAGGTAAATCTTCTGTCCAAAATCTCTATTCTAACAAAGACATCAAGAATTCCTTGTCCACATACTGTGTTTATTTGCTATATTTATTCATTTATTTATTTGCTTTTATTGATTTTGCTAGCCAGCAAAGACATCACATTATTCAATGTGTTTGTTTGTTTTAGGCTTGTCCATGTTCACAGCCTCAAAATCTGAAAAGCTGCTCAATGGGGTGTTGATGTCAGGCTCAAGCCACAAACAAAATTACCTGACCTGTGATCTGAAGTCAAGTCTTGCTTGCTGAAAGGCAAGGAATTTAGGGGATATAATGTTGTTGTTTTTCTTGCTGGTAAAAAAACTGCCTGAAAGTTGCTTAACAAAAAATGGATCAAAACTAGAGGTGTGTTGATGCCAATGTTATTTCCTGCACCCATGTCTTCTTTATCTACATCTACATCTAAATTTCCTCAAGCATCTTCTTCTACATCATTTAGCAAGCACTGCCAACCCCGTACAGCTCACTCTGATACAGTGGAAATTGTAGATAACACAGATGATCATATTGTTGACTATAAGACATTGGCTGCAGCTGGCCCATTTTCTAGATGCCATTCTCATCATAATTACCTTTTCAAATCACATAGTTGCCATTGGCTGTGTTATTTAATATTTTATTTAACATAAATATATATTTTCACTTCCTTATTTTTGAATTATATTATTGTCCTATACAAGCCATCAGCAGGGCTTAATTTTTGGCAAACTCAAATGGTTATATAATGATCATCCCAGTTTTTGAATGCATTATTAACTCTAGATTTCAGTGTACATACTTGCAAAGTATATGTTGCAAGTATAGATATATGGTTGCATTGTGTAACACAAGTTCATGGTACCATTCCAGGTTGGATGTTATTGTTGTAAGCATTGATTAGTCCTACTTCTATTTTCTTCTTAATTCTAGAAATACAAGAATTATTGTATTAGGGTGCTAGCTTTGCTTCTGTTTCTTTTTGGATTCTGGGAGATTATTTATTTTAGAGCATCAGCATGTCAAGTACAGTCCTGCTCTCACTTTCTACTAGATATTATAGGCTTTTGTGTTGTGATGAAAATAGATTAATCAGCAGATATGT
>QFEI01006957.1:13941-36330 GCA_003316145.1 Neoboletus magnificus
TCAGCAGAGATATGTTAAACTCAGCCTCAAGTATTGAGTACTGGACTGAGATTCAATAGTGGTAAAATGTCTGCAGTAATGTGTGCTCATGATTATACAATATATCCTTGATGTATCACAATTCTTCAATTGACAATACACCTACTTGGTGAGTAAATGGTTAGAAAATAATATCCATATTTCTAGCAAAATCCTAGATTTCAGAGTTTATAGTAGTAACTAAGTACAAAGTTACATCATATGTTCATGGCAATCCAAGAAGATATCTATATATCAAATGTCCATATTTCTAAATACTTCAGTTCAGACTTCATTGGTTGCTTTTGTATTTTCTTGGCCATAAGCAAAGAGAATTTTAATGTTTCCAAGATGAGAACAATATAATAAGGCCATAGAAAATTGTTCATGAGAAAAAAAATAAAAAAATAAAAAAAAATTCAATCCAATATGCTCAACTGTCTGATCTTGTGACTTGTTGATTGTCATTGCATAAGCTAGATGGGCTGGGAATTGCAGGCAGCAGAAAGAAATAGAGAGTCTTGAAGATCAGAGTCAAAAGCCATGTGAGAAATAAATACCACATTGTTGGCATTATCTCCACCCAATACTCTACACTCCAGAATGTGGTGAGTAAATTTAAGAAGTCTCAAGCATGTACCATTGCAGAGGCTATTCATGAGATCCAAATTGCCCAAAAGCATGAATGATGCACCAATTTTAAGCTTCAATTTGTGATGAAGAAATTCAAAGAAACTGAAAGTCATATTCCTACTGTTATGGTTGCATTCTATGCTAACCTAACAAGACTCAGTTACTACTGAACCTAAGAGTAAAGAACACTTTTCTTTCTTTATTCTTATCTTTTTTGATCTTATTTTATTTTCTTATCAGAGTCTTTATCTTATCTTATTGCATCAGATCAGGTTATCTGATCTTATCCTCATCTTATCTGATATCTTATCCTTATCACAGGATCTAGAATCCTTTATGTCATATAGTTGTGCATCTAGACTCTTGCATAATCTTCTTTTTAATCTTCTTTTTTTAAATCTCTTTTCACATTCACTTGCCTCATGCCTCATGCTGTCCACCCCTTAAACCTTAGATCCTATGCAGATCTATCTAAAATAGATCTTTTCTCTTTTAGATAAAGTGCTGTGCACTCTAGATCTATGTACTGCCCTTTTAATCTTCTTCTCCATATGACCCTTTATAATATCTATTAAACCTTATATGCTTCCATTCTGCCACAACCTGCTGTTGCAGCATGCCTTTCATTTTATGTATGCTTTTCTTCCATTTTGATGCCTGGTGCATCACAGCCCCTTTTAATCTTCATGCCTCAGGTAGATACATGATACCTGACTATTTAATTTTATATATATGTATTTTAGATTAGATACAAACATGTACATACATAGCTTGAGGCTATATAAAGCCAGGAGCCAAGCACTGCAATCTCCAGTCTAGTTCTCTTGGAGTTTTCCCCTAAGGCCATAGAGTGGACCCTTGTTTGATTGTCTCTAGCATGGAATTATCTTGAGATATGATGACTCATCCCTATCCCCTTGGGTATGATACCTGCCCATCCCTAGTCTTAGTTCTTGGTCTTAAGACCCTATTATCTCTCTGCACTACCCCTTGGTATTGCTTTAGTGTTGTTTCACCTACTCTTTCATAGAGTCTGCACTGAGGTATGTGGTTTTTTCCTGGAGTAAAACAGAGTTTAGAATGGTGGTGTTGACTTCATAAACCTAATCATTCCTGGGATTAAGAATGGTGTGATTTAGAAAATATTAATCAGGAAGATGCTGATCTTGAGCAAGAAACTCAGAGTATATGGCATTGATGAAGGATGCCATGGTGTGACCATACTGCATGTGTTCAGAAAGTTTCACCTTTCCATCTGTTACACCTATTTGCAAGAGTTGTTATGCCCATTCATCACATTCAGAATCTTGACCTAATTGCATGTTTTGATAAGGATAGTGAATGTTCATTCTTGGGCAAAGATTGGAATGAGTAAGAGTGGCAATAACAATTTGTTCTCTTCCACCGTATAGAATAACAGGAAGGATTTGCCTGAAATCTCCACTGAACAGAATGGTAATTTTTTCAAATTGCCAATTTGGCTGATCTAGTGAGTTACAAAGAGTGTGAGCTACAGTCTCCATAGTCAAATAATGCTGAAAAACAACCTCATTCCAAATAATCAGATATGTTTTTTTGAGAAGTAGATGAATATCTTTGTTCATGGCAGGGAATAGGAATCTTGAAGTATGAATGGGCAGTATAACCACCAGGAAGAAAAAGAGCTGCCAGACCAGTAAAAGCCATACAAAGAAAACTTTTGTCTTTTACACAAATACCAGCAGCAATGATTTTGAACAAATAGGTTTTTCCACATCTATCACCATAATGAAGAAAGAATGAAGATCCATGGGAGTTGAGAATACTATCCATGACAGCATCATAAAGAGCAGTCTGCTGAGGGTTGAGAATAGAAAGTTCTCTATCAACTTGTTCTTGCTGCTCTTCTCTGTTATAATTCCTTTGCTCAAAGATAAGCTGGTTTCCTCTGTAATGGTCCCAGTCATTCTGTGGTCTAGATATAGAAGGAAAGTCCTGCAAGCTTTTGTTGTGTTTTTCAAGTGTCTGATCTATGAGATATAATCCATAGTCATAGATTTGATCCTGATTGGGTTCAACAATGTGGAAAAGGTGGATAAGTTAATATGCAAGATTATCACATAAATGATGTCCAGAAGCTTCCCATAGTTGATGAGGATCCATAGGAGTACAATGCACCAGAATAATAATGAACAAATGCTGCAGCTGATAGCCAATCTTGAAGTGAGTAGCTTCCTGTAAGCATAAAAGCCATTCTCTATCATCCTGTAAAAGATCACTTGCACAACAGGCCTCTGAAGTTTTCATGGAGATGACCATTTACAATCCAAAGATTTTTATTGGATATAGGTATATATTGGTGAGCAGATATGATTTGAGTTCTATAAATATAAAATAATGATTGATTTCACTTTTGACCATAGTAAGTAAAAGATGCATATAAAATGCATCACCAGCAAAGATAGGAACAGAGTATA
Source organism: Neoboletus magnificus (assembly GCA_003316145.1). NCBI lineage: Eukaryota > Fungi > Basidiomycota > Agaricomycetes > Boletales > Boletaceae > Neoboletus > Neoboletus magnificus. Next base: position 17,049 of record QFEI01006957.1, read on the forward strand.
TGCATCCAATGGTCTTGTATCTTTGATAAATTGTCCAAATAGCTTGGCTCCTGTTTCACACAAAATGCTTGGGAAAATCTTAATAGATTTTATAACTCCTTCTAGATTAGGATTGCTCACTTGCCAAATATCAAGACAATCCCTTTTATACTCAAGATTTTGGATGATAGTCTTTAAATCAGAGGATCTTGTATGCTGAAGCAGCACCTGGTAAATCCCATGATTCTCTAGAATATAACAGTGGCCACTAGTTTGCTTCCTATTTTGTCAACTTTTCTTTCAAACTCCTTAAAACTAAAGAAAAATGAGACTGAGGGAACTAAGATTGCCATGGAAAAAAACTATTATTTGGTCCAGGTTTAACGTTTCTGACATTCTAAATTATAAAACTTCATGCTTGTGCAATAGCAAGTGATCCCTGAGTGATATTGAATATGGATCTTTTTCAAGTATGGTGTTTATATGAAGGTAGAAAGATATGATATGAGGATCCAGCAGCATGAAGGTAATGCTACAGAATGAAAGAAGGCTAAGTTAATGTGGATCCTTTTTGTTGACTGAATGGAAGATTTCAGATACAATTAGCACTTAATATTCACTTCTAAATCTTTTCTTCCATTAGAAACCGACCAGAACCTATGAATATGATCATTCAAAGCCATGTATATAAGAACACACCAAAGGTGAAAGGTTAGTATAATTGAGATTTCCAAGCACAGAAATTAACTACTGATATAGAATTTTAAATCGGTTTCAAGGTATTGGTGATATACTTTATCACTAATGGCAACTGCCAACCAATGATTCAGAAAGTTTCATTGACTGAAGTGAAATACACAGGTATTTCCTTATCTCAATATCCAGCCACATTGCAGCATGGCACCATCCTATAATTATCAAGTTGGAAAATGTCATAGTGTTGGAAGTGCAGCCTAAGATCAACTGGAATCCTTGGTTCTTATGGAAATTCTCAGGTATATCAGGAGCAACCCCTTCAACTTGCAACTCAAGTTACTTTGAGCTTTACAAAATTAAACTTCATTGGCATTAATAAAGTACTATTAAAACATTGATAATATACACTACAATACATTGCTGAGTATTGGAAATATATGATCCTTAGCACCAACTGGCAAAACTGGGATTTCCAGTTCTTCATTGCCACCTGAGTAATATGGTCCATTATCTTCCACAAATTTCTGTGCTGCAAAAGCTGTCAATTCTATTCAGCTAAGGAGACTTTGGGCACACTTGACTGCCAAGGCCATGTTACCCTGCTCTTCATTGGCCAGACTAGAGCTGTTCTTGCCATTGGGTCTATCTCTTTCATACTTGCTGCCTTGGAGTATGATCAGCAGAAGAGTAATCAAATTCTTTTTCCTGATCATTTTTATAACAATACCATATTAGTCATGCTGCAATAAAATAGAGAAAATGTACATATTTCCAATCTGTATCATAGTATAATCACCATCTAGCAGAGTAAATACAAGAACCCTGGACATTTGTTATTTGTCAGCAAGTTGTCATCATCTATGGAGCTGAGGAAAAGCATAGCTTGAGTAAGATGCATAGTTTCATAGTTGTAGAAATAATCACCACTGAAAATGGATGGGACTCAGATATAGATACTATGCAGAACTTCCAGTGATTGAAACATATATACAACATGATTCAGAAAAATGAACCTGAATATAAGTGTTCCATCAACTCACATAATGTCACCATCTTCAAGGCACACAGTAGCTAGGTTGACCCTGGATAATCTGCCATCCAGGGATGGAGTGATGATGTTGTTAAATACCTTTGAAAGTGTCTCCAATGATTTTGGGCACTTCTCATATTTTGAGTGCATGATTGCCCAAATCTTAGCTCCTGGATTTTCAATGATATACATGCACATTCCATAGCAATAATGGTGGGGAAAAGTGATAAATCCAGGGTGAGTGAGTCGCTACCATCAATTTGAGGATTACATTGCCAAATCAATAATCAAGGATCTACCTTCTGCTACCACCACTATAGATACCTTCTGAGTGAATCACAGATGTATGATGTGGTTCCATGCAATCATCAAGTCAAGAATAGGAGTTGCCCACATAGGTGGGCTCAGGTTCATATCCTTACTATCAAGAAAGTTCCTGCATACCATTGGATCCTCAACCAAGTTGACAAACATTTCCATCATTGTGACCTTGTAAATGCCAATGTTCTTGCCACTGTTTCTGTTGGCAGCAAAAAAGACACCATCAAGCCACTGGCATCTGTGTCCAAGGTTTTCAAATCAGAGGCCCATCAAAGCCTTGGAAAATCTAAGCTTTAGAGTGGAGGTACAGCCTTGAATAACAATCAATGTGGATTGCTGCATGTGTGAGTGTATTTTGCCCACTAGTGCTGTAAAAGCATGGTGAACAGTCTTATTGTCATCATTGCCTTGATTCCTGAGCACCAGATTGAGATGCAATTCAACTATGAGGTTCTAAACTCGGAACATGTCAAGTTTGGATCCACACCTTTACAATTCTGAATGTTCCAAGAAAGTACATCTCACAAGCTCCATCACTATTACTCCCTTCTTGTTCTTTCTGACCTATACTCAGCAATAGTAAACACATTTAGATGTGCACATTCACCTCTTGGCACTCTTCTCTAGTGAATGGCAGGTATGTCTCAAATCCTGCATCTCACTTGATCCTTTCCATATCTTCTGGGAAGCTAACTACTGAGTTCACAAAATGCAACTAAACTTGATTGTAAACTACAAATATGGCCAGCAGAAGTGTATAATTACCTGGTCTTTTATAATCCCTATGGTGAGGTGTGGCCATTCTATGGTAACACTCAGCTCACTTTACCACCAAGATATCCACTATCTACTTGGTTGTCCTGAACTCTTTTCTTTTTGCAGCCTATTCTCTCATCTTTTTCCTTCTATATCAAATTATGAGCTCATATGATTAGAGGAGCATGAAGATCTGAGATTGGACTCACTATAACTCTTTGATTCCTCTTGAGTATTTTCAACAACAAAGATGGCAGCCAACTTATGAATGTTGAATTTGCTAGCATCAAACATCCAATAAAAGCAAGCAAGGACTGCATCAATGCTTTCAAATCTGCATGGGCCCATTTGTTGATCTATGTTCACCAGCCTCCAAAAAGGTAGCCCACTATTAGTGAAAGATGCCACCAATGTATTTCTATTGGGGTGATGCATCAGCAATTCAATGTTGACAACAGTAAAATGCCTCCAACTATTCAAGTGATATATTTGGAATATTGAGCTCAAGAATTCATACAAAAAGTCACCAATCATTGGTATCAGTGGCCATATACCACTATTCAACACATAGAGAGTTACTGCAATCCCACTTCCCCTGATATCCAGAATATTGACTGAAAACATCTTGCAGTTGCCTTTTAAGCAACATTTAAGCACAATTTTCATCATTAAGAGCTGGCTAGCACTTGTGTTGAGTTGGTTGAGTTGTTATATGAAGTGCCACACTTAGCATGTGAGCTAAAGAGATGATAAGTAACATGATTCAGATTGCCCCCACTTATATCATTAATCCAAGTTATCCAACCTGTGAGTGTGAGCTTGCATTTATTTCACTGATTACTATTAGAGCTTAGTGTTATATACTTTACACTTCAATGTCAATTATTCTTATGAGAATTGGGATGAGAATGAGTTATACTGTTAAATTGATATTCTTTGATGGCTAGATACTGGGTGATTTTGTGAGACATGTCAGCACTGCCACCTTAAGTAAACTATTGGATAACCAACATTCTGGTTTGTGTGGACTTGTCATTTCACCCACTCTAACCAACACATTCACACTGAATATTGACATCATCTGTGTCAACATGTCCTACAATATTAACAATGTTCTCCTTGCTACTACATGCATTTATAATGCTCTCCAACTCCTTTCTCATATCATTGAGCCCAAGGAAGTCTGAATGCCTTGGATTGATGTGAACTTGGGGGCTGAGATAATAAGTGACTCACAATTTGTGTTTTGAAAAGTGGATATATTACTTATATCCTTTAGAAAAAAATAAAGGATATGAGATTCCCACATTCTAGGCTTCTGGGAATCCTGAAGTGAATGCTGGCTTGCTCCTATGTCAACAGCCTTGCAATTGGCATGCTCTGCTTCAATGAGATCCATGCGGACAATATTTCAATCTCAGGTTCAGAATATGTGAATGTGCCAGTTCATGCACTCCCTGGGCTCAAAGGAGCCAATTTCTTATGGTTGAAAGGATTGCCACCATCAGTTGGATCAGTGTTTTGGGCTTGCCTGTACAGGAACTCATTAACAGCTAGTTATATTGAGGATGTCTTCACCACCACCTTCATTCACAGTCCTTGCAGATGTGGAAATGGTGTCATCACAAGAGCAGCATCAGATGTCATATCCTGGGGAAAAGCTGACAATCAAGCTCTCTATTATAATCATATCCTAGCATATCTAATATCATTACTAGTGAATACTAAGACTCTCATTTTTCATCATCTTTTCCTATCATATCAAGTCATATGATTAATCACTTGACCTTATCTTATCTTATCAGGATCTTAGATCAGATCTTAAGGATCTTGATGATCCATTCTTGATATAGTTATATATGATTCCACAATCATATCCATCCTGTGCAAGGCTATGCCTCACAGCCTACTTAATCTCTATGCAGTGAATGCTTCCATTTTTCACAGCCTTGCAGTCTATGTTATGGTTCTCTTCCATTCTGCCACAGCCATGCTGTTGCACCATGTCTTTCATTATCATTACTTTTATTCCATTCTATGGCTATGTATATTAATCTCTATACCTCATGGTACATAAATATTTAACCAAATATAGAGTAGTATTGTAGATCCAATACAAACATGTACATACATACAGAATGTATATAAGCCAGAGGTGCTAGCCTGATAACACCAGTCTAGTTCACTTTGGAGTTTTCCCTTAGAGTTCCACTCACTCCTCTTTACAAAAGCATAAACTAGTAGATTCACTATCATCCTTCATTCTCACCACTAGTTCAGCAGTTCAGAAGCCCCAGTTTGCCTGAAGTCACCCTTTAATGAACTCTTTGGGTGTTTTATTTCCTCCATTTGCATGTAATAGTGCAAGCAGAAAAAATGGTAAGCATATTTTTAAAATATAGGTAGATATATTCTGACAATCATAACAGGGCCCAAGTCCAACACAGGAGACATGAAAACTATGCAAACAGCAGCAGATCCAAAGGGAAAGGAAAATACAATCTCAGCATGTTACAAACAAATTTTCTATCAAAACCTTAATCAAACATTGTCCTTAAAATAAAAAGCCACTTCACCCACATAAGGCTGTGAATGAGCTTTTGATTAATAAAGTAGCTGGCACGACCAATATCCAGCCTATTCAACTCAGGTAAAATGGGGATCTGAGAACAGCCACTATGTCAAAAACAAAACTGCCAGTAGAATAGAGCATTAACCAAAGTATACTGGCGATGCCAGCCAAGCAAAAAGAGTACATGATTTTTCCAAATATTGCTAACATGCCTTTGCTATATAGCTTTGTTATGAAGATCAGCAACTAGATCATTCAGTAGCAAGTGCAACTCAGGCATAAGATCCACCAGTCATTGAGGTTGGTGGTCTTTTACTGCCAGTAGATGGCTGCTTGCATCCAAGACCATAATTGGCTGGGTTCTGAGCCAGTTAGTTTTTGCCTTTTATAAGCAAAAGAACTAAACTTACTCCCCATAGGGAATTTTATGAAACTCTGCTAATCTATTCCACAATCCACTCAATGCCAACAGGTCCTGCATGGCCACTTGTTGGGAGATCTTATACATGATGTGGCCAGTTCATGCAATTTTAGTCACTTCAGTCAAATGCACATCAAACTGCATGTACTGAATGACTGCACTAGTCTTTAGAGCCCTTGCCATCAACCAACGTGCATGCTTGGCAATGACATAGGATAACACTAAGTAGCTGTGGATGCCACAGGGTTCACAAATGCTGAGAAATGGAGAATAATAATTAAAAATCGGATGGAAATTATGACTCATATAAGCCTCCCAACCCCTTGGATTCAGGAACCTGAGCTGCGAGCAAGTCAACATTTGTATCTGATTCAACTTGTCGGGGAGGAATGTAGACTGGATCGACTTTCTTTTGTGGCATGATGGCAGAACTGGTCCTATCCATTCTTCTCCTGTTTGGAAATCAGTTGGAGAGTCTGGAAAATAAATTATTACTCACAGACCCTCAGAATTGAGCCATTTGAGACGTAAGTTGAATGTCATTTTGAAATCGGGGTGCTTGCCATATTCCAGCAATGCATCATGGTATGCATTGAAAATAGGACCATAGTTGACATCTGAAAATTGTAGCACGTTTCCAGACTTGTGCTTACATCCCAGCACAACCTGATCACAGGCACAAAGTAGCTTGAAAGTAGTTAGTACCGATCCTCATTTTGAAAAGGAATACATACTGCTGTTGCAGATAGCACATACATTCTGGTTGGTGTCGTATGATCACGGTATGTAGTTGAAAAATGCTGGACAGGCGATGTATTGGTCGTGTACCAGAAATCACAGTGAAAATCTTTGAGAATCGAGTTCCCAAACCAACGTTTAACTTTACCCTATGGAACAAATAATGAGACCAATGACATTCCATCCAGAAAACATACCTTGTTATTGTGTGCATGGAAAAGGAAGATGGGCTTTCGGTGATCCTTCATCAATGCCAATAGGGTGGTCTTCCATTTCTGGTATCCAACTGAGTCTGCAAGCAACTCTATATTATCTGTCACAAAAAACTTCTCCACATATACTTCAGCATATTCAACAGCTTTAGACTGAACTAGCATAGGTGCTTTGAGAATCTAATATATACATCAGTGAGGAAGCAGTATAAAAAAGAAGTTCTTACCACAATTTGCATGTTGTAGGTTGGTTCAATGTCTGTCGCAGTGTGTTAGTGTGCATACTAATCTGAACAAAATACTTGCTTATGTTCATTCAGAGCAAAATTTGCTCATCCAATGGCCTCACTGATGGCGCCCTTATATGCAGTACGTGCTTTCTCACCATAGAGCCACCCTAAGGTGGTGAGCATGTCGTTCACTAATGTGCGCCAGGCCAACACCAACACCTTTTGGATGTTGCATGGATATCACTCCAATGAAGTGGCATCAAGGTCTTTTTTACGAGTTCCCAGGGGGGCACAGCGTTTGAGAGCACTATCCCCATCAACAGATGACCAAATTGAGGATGTTTTTGATAAAGAAACTAAAGGGGAAGTGTATTGTGATGAGATTGTATAGGGCACAAATGTATGGAGCTGGTCATGAGAGGGGCCTCTTGAAGCACCTGCTTGTCTAGGTACAACATTGGTTTCAAGTCCTGAAACCTGTTCAGGTGTTGGTAAAAAAAAACATAAATAACATGACACTTACCCTAATCATAAAGGCTGCTTCCTCAGGGTTCCTTTGCTGACTAGAGTCCAAAGGGAATGATAATTGCGATTGCAGAAACATTTGTGACGCTGAAGTGGCTTGGGTTGGATAGCCTGGTTGGGTGCCAGCATAGATACTGGTGGCCACTGGCATCAGTGAGCCATCTGGCTGGGCCAGGTAGGTGTGGAAGAATACAGTCAAGGTGACTTGGGTTGTGTGCATGCCTGGGTAGGGGCTGACAGTCATTGACCCATGACCCGGGTAACCGTGGTAGAGTGGGGAAGACATCTGTGGGGCTATCCACTGGTTGAATCCCACCTGAGTGTTGATGCTCTGGTTTTCAGGTGCACAAATTTGTGGGTCCAGAGATGGCCCACCATACCAGATTGGGGGGAAAGGGTTGGATGTTGGGTCTATGCCAGTAGGCATTACTGCTTGTCCATAGCCATTGCCATATTCACAAGTGTGAGCACGACTGCGTGTTTGAGAAACCATTGTCCATTGACTGGAGAAAGGTGGTTGGTAAACAGGTGTTCATGCTTGTATAGGTGGGTGTATGTACCTTCTTTTCGCCACTCCACCAGCAAGGGGTTCCCTGATACCATCAGGCGGAAACAAGGATCACCCAGTCATCAATGAGATGGCATTCTTATTTGAGTAGATGACGATTATAAAATGGCCTATTGAGGAAGGCTTCTATAGGATCAAACTATGCCATGGTGAACCGGTGGCCATCCATTGAATTCAGGGACCCCTTGACCAACTTACTAAGTTAGGCCATATTCAAATTGGCACCAGAAGCTCCCATGCAGATTTGTTTTCCTCTAAGCACAAGGAAAACTGACCTGGCCACTCATTCAGGGACCATGATGTTGTGAGGTCATTCCTCACCCTTGCAAGGATGGCTCATCACCCACGCTGTCCTTGTCCTTCCTTGCTCACACCTTGTCCCATCCACCTTTCAATGATGGTGACACAACAATATGTACCCTCTCTCTCATTCATTGACATTCACCTCAAGACACACCCCTTCACTAATTGATTGCTAGAAAAGAACCCAGAGCCTTCACCAGCCATCTCTGCCATACTGGTGTTTAGAAATATCTTTAATGCCATGCAGCTATTAGGATTCAGGTTGAGGAGTTACTTGAAACACAGAAACACAGGAGGAATGAGACCATGAGACAAGGCTGGGGTTGTGGATGTGGGGGCTCTGTAATTTTTAGTGAGGGATGGGTAGGATTGAATGCGGAATGGAGGAAGCAAAGAGAATAACTGTCTGCAGCAGAGACAGAACTACTGCGCACGTGATCAGTAGTGTCACTAGGCGAGGAAAATGAGCGTACTCTTTTAATGTAGACCAGCCACACTTTTGAACCTCTGGTGGTGAGTGGCTCATCAATCTTGGCAGCAAACCGCCCATCGTCTAGCTCAAATTAAAGACAGGCGCAAGCAAACCAGTGTACCACTTACATAAAGAATGGGATTGCACTTTCAAAATTGGCTGTCCACAAAGTCATTGTACCGGCCATTCTTCTTTCTATGAAAGAAGAGGTGAGGGGCGAGGGTGCCATCATCATCGTCATCAGGGCGAGGAAACCAGGAAGGGTAGGTGAGGACAAGAAGAGAGGGAGAGGGTGTCGCATCATTGGTGCAATGTAACTATTGGCCAGATCCTTATGATTGAGAGTTGAGCAGGACTTTAAAGAGAAGGATTTGACAATGCATGTTCACCTTCGGAACTGCTAAAAGGGGTGTAGTGATCATGAACAAAGAGATGGGAAATACAGTACTATGGTTCTTTGTGAGGAATGACAAGATAACAACAAAGACTTGACAACACACGGAATGCAAGCAACTATTATTTCCTTCCTTCTGTGAGGCGATTGCGAATGTAATAAATGCCTGGGTTATTGTCAATCTCTAGTATAACCTAGGGATGACCATGATACTCAAGCTCCAGTGAGCCCACGCAAATGTACATTTCACTATGTCTGCTACACTTTGGATGATAAAGGCGGAAAACGTAAAAAATATGAATTTCCTGGTTATAAATAGGGATCAGCAATTTCGAACTCAGTCACTGTCCATTTCGAACTCAGTGAAATGGACAGCGACTGACTTTGAAATCGCTGATTCCTATTTTATGACCAGGAAATTTACGTGCAACTACTTTCCCCTCGTGGTATCACAGTAGCACTAATACTGTAGTGACTCGCATTGGATCTAAGTAGTACTTTGCAATAAGTTCACCACCACAACCATTAGGCCCCCTTGACTAGCTACCCACTTTTATTCATTGACTACTACACCAGAGTCAACCATGGTGAGAAGAAGCAACTCCCGTCATCATTGTGATCAATAAGTCTCCAGTTACACTATCCCAGTGTTATTGTTGATGCTTGCTCTGATAGAGCTCTTAGCAAACAAACTGTTCGCATTCTGGTCTATTAAAGGCCTCTTAACTACATTTTTTTGTCAGAGAGAAATTCTGTTGTCATCACAAATGTAAGTCCCAAGTCTCCAGTCCAACTATCCTGAATCTAATTGTGAACATTTCTGATAGGAATGCATCTCGCCTCCCTCACATACAGGAGATATTGAGTTATACTCTGTGTCACCAACATCCTTCTCTCAAACCACCCAGAGCTATGTAAGTGATATCATCCGTCTGATCTCTTATGAAGACTGACATTGGTTGTCGCAGCTATACTCAAAATTTACATTAACAAGACATACGAAGGCTGTGAATACGGAGGTAAGCTCCTTCTGTCCATTGAAATCACACTCATGTGCATTGCAGGAAACAACAGTCATGTTGTCATCTACTCGTTTAGTGGGAGTGCGTGTTTAGATGGGCAGCAATTCCTGATCTCCAACTTGCGAGATGGTGTTGATCAGTATGTACTCCCTACAATGTCTCATGCTGAAAGCTATCACCATACAATATTGGTGAACGTTCCGTTCCAAGTCTCCATAGCTTGAGAATCAAGGTGGGTTATAGTGGGTGGTGACAATAACTTCACGCGGGTTTCTGATTATCAGACAGGCACCTTTTGAAAACAACTTGATCATGGTAATGGTATGTGTAGGCTCTTGGGTTGCAGGGATTGCTGTGCCTCTAGTTATTTCCTTAAATAATTGTATGTAAACTATCAATGTGATCCTCTTCCTGTATCATGCAGCACAAATGTCCACTATTATTATTCACTTTGGTGCATATCATGCCACTTGTAAATTTATTCCTCATTGAATATATTCCGAAAGGACATGACATGACCAAACTTCCTAATTTGGCAATCCCTACAAATGCCCGACTTGTATGGCCTCACGTCTTCTTTCTACTCAAGCTACTTCCCTTTCGAAGCAACAAGGTCTATGTAGTAATAGAATGAGCATAGTTTGATATGTGAAAGCTGTCTCTCTTGGCTCATAAAACATAAACACAGATGTTGACAACCACGAATATTGCGATGGGTGAGCAGCCCACATTGCACATTGATGATCTACCTACTCATGCGTTCTATCCCAAGGCACTGATGTACAGCCCTTGATGGACCGAATTGACATGTGGCACTACGTGATTCAGTGGGCAAAGAACCAAATCGAGTTCATACTGCTCACCAAGAAGCTTGCTGAAATTGGCAATTATAAGTATAAGGATTGGAAACCGCTATTCATCCAGCTCTTCACATATGCAGAGGATGAAGACGAGCTTGGGGCCATCATGGCAATAGAAACCACCATGTATGCTCATGGCCTTTCCTTCGGTGACACAAATGGCAGCGTAATTACTGGCCAGAATGCAGACCTCAGTGAGTTGTAGTGGACATGGTTGACAACTGTGCTTACTCTCATTTCGGGTTCATCGAATGGTCCAGGTCCTCGCCTTGTGTATCATTGCAGGAGGATCCTTTGGGATTCCAATGACCTACCATCTCCCAAACATCAGAAGGTCAGTTGTACAGCTCACTGCCTTTGGTTGACTGACTGCCAAGCAGGTCTCTGAGAAGAGTAAACGGGCCAAATGTCATAGGGCGGCAGGCACAATTGCATGCTATCCGGATCTGGAAGCGCAAGTAAGTTCAGAGGAAGAAGACATCACAGAGGAAGAGGGAGGTGGTAGTACATTGCATATCTGATACCTGGATACCAGCTCTAATTCTAATCCTGACCCATTTTAGACTCGTTCATTGTTCCAGATGAGGAGGATGAGTCGACCGTACAACGCAGCTCTTTCCTCGACCGGCTGCGTGTTTACCTGGCTGTTGCGGTTTCCGGGCCATCAAGGTACACTCAAGCCATTCATACAATATCACAGCGGTATGAAAACGATGAAGAAGAGCTGGAAGAAAAGCAAGTGCTGGATGAAGAGGATGACGCAGATTTACAAGCACTGGATGACATCGGTATCTGGAGGGCAGTCAAGGATTGGCTGAGTGGTTCACTGAACTTTGAAAACCTCATGCGCGTCATGGATTTTCAGCATGACAAGTACATAAAAATTGGCTACTGGAAGAACCTAGTCTTAGAGCTTGCATTCGAGAGTGATTTAGACAAACGAGAAGTGATGTTCAAGGCGATCTTGCTTCTGGAGGATCATCACAGGCTGACTGACTACAACACAGCCTATGTTCCACTGCATAGGTCTCCATTGCCAGAACATCCATCTCGCCTATCTACTCTTTCGAATCCCACTGAGCAGACATCTCTCTGGTCGGTCAAAATCGTTCCTGATGAACTTTATTTTGAGGTTTTTATTTTTACTCCTGCTGATCACTCCTACAAAGCTGATGCTCTGAATTTTATCACAGGAATATGAAATAAAGCTCACCTGACAGTCTCCATCATAGAAGGACTCCATGATCGCGTTACTGTATGGGCTCCCCATCCGCATACCTTCCTCAGCCATGTTCTCCCATCCTACACCAACTGCATCCGAAGGGTTACACTTGTGCCCCCCAAGGAGCATATCCTCCTTGTTCGTTCTTTTGAAGAAGTGCATACCATTCCAGCATGGTGTATCATTACAAAATGGGGGCGATATAAGGGAGATCTGGGATATATCATATCCTTTAACGTACAATCAGGACTTTTTGATGTTCTGGCATCCTCACATGAACTCAAACCCCTTTTGTATCATAATGGTAATGCAATGATTGGCCAGGATGCCCATGCTCATCGACTCTTTTCCCCACAAAGCTATAGGGGCTCTCGGTGTACTTCCATGCAAGGCCATCCAACCTAAGGTTCCAACGACATCATTATGTTGTGGGACTTTTACTTATGCAGCTCCTGGAAAGACATGTGCGACCCTTTCCCACTCCCACTCCCCATCAGATTGCTCTTCATATTGAATCTAAGATTGCACTGTCGTTTATGAACAACACCCACAACCAGTACAACCAAAAGTTCTGGAAACCTCTTGATCACATAGAGGTGAATAATGCAAACTACTTCCAGGTTGGTGTAATATTAGCTTCAATTGACCTTGAAAATCATTCTGCAATTGTGGAGACCCTTGTCAAGAAGGATCAGTTTCCAACATCCCTGTCGAGTTTAAACAGAGTTTATCAAGCTGGGGATCTTGTACGAATCATTGCTGACCCTTATAGTGACTTGCAAAATGTCCATCACCACAACATAGAGAAATATGGACTGGTCACAGAGGTTGACTGCATGACTCAGGAAGTGATGTTCCTTGATAGTGAGAACGCACCAGTGAGTTTCTTGATTCAATGCTGCCTAGTTACTGTATGGTCCTCAGATTCACACTTCCCCATACCTTCTGGAATCTTACAATCCTAATCAACCCTTTTCGATGCTCAAGGATGGATGCCTTAAGGTGACTCTTGACGATATCCAAATTGGTGATGCCACTGAGGTACAATTGGGCCCTTATCAGGGATATTTCAGGACAGTCAAGATGATCTGCTCGAACATGGCTTGCTTATGCCCTCTGGATCTGGCGCATTTGCATGTTACTGTCGACATTAAGCTGGCAAGCTTCCGACCACCTGCACGTTCTCTCAATTACTCAGCTGAGTAGGGTTATAATGTTAGGCGTGGACATGCCATAGAGGTTGTACGAGGAAGGTGGATAGGCAAGCAAGAAATAGTTGGCACCATTGATCTCCAGAACAAGATACTGTAGGTGAATCCTGAGAGTGAATTCGTATGTATCAACCTCTCTGGTCTACACTCATTAATGCTCATTAATGCTCATACCAGGATCGTTTCTTTGTGCCTATAACACACGTTGCGCACTGATCCACACTACCTGAGCATGACAACACTCATCAATACATTGGCAAGCAAGGCTTGATCCTGAAACGTGCTTACAAAATGTGGCACGGAACACTCTGAAGTATATCGCAAGATACATGTGAGGTTGCTGGTGTGCCCTGCAATGTTTTCAAGCAAGATATGGTTGTCGTTAGGTGAGATTCCAGTCGGAAGTTAAAGTTCTTGACATGCTTATCCCTCCAGTGGTTGTATGACCAAATTGAGTGGAAGGCCTCTGCCGCACAATCACCTTGTCATAGTGGCGGCTGCATTTAGAAGGGCCAACAACTAGGAGCATGTCAACACCAAGGAGAAAACACTACCCACTACCCCTGATACCTCCCCGGATTCCACAGATCCGTCAACCGACGCTTGGACAGAGAATCTCAATGACCTCACACCCAGCGTACCACTCATCAGTAAAGTGACCTTTCCCTTGAGGGCTCTATAAGCCTCTTTACTACATGTGACTTATGGGCCCCCCTGCCACCATGCCAACTAGCAACAGCATGCACTTGAATAGAAGAAAGGTGAGGCAGCACAGATACTAGTTCATCAAGCTGTTGAACAGGAGTATGCTTTTGACCATGTCTTCATCCTCCCTTACCATATCGCTGCCTCTGATTGGCCAGCTGGGTACCATCCACCACCCAAGAGACTGTAGGGCATAACAGAGAAGCAATATTGATATTACTATCCTACAGGTTAATATACAGGGCATCTAGTCACAGCCATTACAACAAAATAAACATAAGTACTCCAATCATAGAAGATACCTTATAAAACCTCAATTTGACTTGCAACTGACAAGACAAAAAACATACCTTGTGAGACTGTATAGGAAAGAGATTAAATCAATGCCTAGATTCATTCAAGAGTATAAAATGAGAACACTCACCATAAAAGAACCATTTCACCAACAAACATTGTACAAAAAGTGCTGAGCTCATCTTCCTCCAAGTTAGAACAAGGAAAGCAAAGAAACAGTGGCATCAAGAAATGAAGAGGAGATAACAACAAACAAATATAGATTAGAGAACAAACTAATCTTGGGAGAGGAAAGGACAACAGATAAAAAAAAAGATAACAACAAGTAAAGGAAGTGGAAGGAACAACGGACAAGGGAATGGAGGGAAAAGGAACATGGGAGGGAGAAAGAAAGGGGGCAGGTTCTTATACTTCCTGATGCTGTTTGTCCTGAAGTGATGCGTAATAACCCAGCTATTAAGTGGGTTGGTTTCTGGGGTTGGTTAGCAGCATTTTAGTATGATTGTGGAGTAAATCGCTGAAGCTTTTACCTAGTGCAGTAATTACACACCATAATGATAACAGGGCACACAATACTCCATACATAGCATGGAAATTAAAAGGAAGGCTGTGCATGAGTCTAGATACACAGGTATATGATGTAAAGAATTGCCAGATACATACCTTCTTGTCTGTTATAGCATGTCCTAAGTCAGATTTGACACTTTGTGATCATGATACATAACCTGCCTGTTGTCAATTGCAATCTTGGCCATTTTAGAAGTGTACATGATATACATGCCTTCTAGAGAATATTTATTGCACAAGATCCAGAGCAAATGCTTCCACCTGAGCATTGGATTTGGATGGATAGTGCATATCCAACCTAAACATGGTATGTCTTACTCTTCAAGATAGTGAAATCAGCTGGACTATTATAACCAAAGAATATATACAATAAATATTTATTGACAGTACATATCTTGTCCATGGATATAAATGTGACTGTTAACTGCCTGTGTCTTCCAAGATGGGTGTTCAGATAGAGCAGGTGTTTACAGCTTTGAAGAAATGGTTCCAGTCTCTTCATGAGCTTTATTTAGTTATGTAGATCCAAAAAGATATTAAAGTTGCAATACATTGGATGCAATCTTGCATAATCCTGCATAATATAATCATTTGTTTTGAAGAGGAACTAGAGATCAAGAAGATAACAAGTTGGGCAAGATGAGAGGAGATAGAATCATGCTGGCCAATAGTGTTATGATTCTTTTCTTCTCTCTTTGTATGCTCCTTTTGCTTCACTCATCACAAGTTTTTCATTTTAACCTATTACTATTTTCATCCTGATCATACTTCCATCATCCTGGATCTCCTTACCAAGCTGTTAGAACTCTGTTCAGTACCTTTCCCATTTCTAGATGACTTAGGCAAATCTTTTGCTCCCATGTCCTCACAACATTGTTCCTTTATCATCCTGTATTTTTACTTTTCAATTTTGTTCTGTGAACACCAATTTGGTTCCACTAGCATATAAACCCAATGTAATCACTCAGCCCCCTCAGCTATGATCTACTCCAGTCTTAGCCAACACACCTTGTTATTCAGATCCTTGAATTACTAAAGTCCTTATTCTACTTTTGAACAAATGCTCTCTCTTGAATCTTTGACTTGAATATCAATCCCATTTACTTGAACTCTCAACTCAGACATCAGTCCAGTTTTTTTGAATCCAGTCTGCTATTGTCCAGACCCCCCCTGTTGGATTCATTGATTGTGCACTCAGTGCCACCATTTTCGTACTTAGAGTGTTGTGCCACATTGTGGCACATTGTTGTTGTTGTTATTTGTTTATGCCTCACTCCTACAGTAGTCAAAGTCCACTGTCCTGCCTTTCCTCCAGTTTCTGACAGTGGACTCCAGGTATTTCACATCTTATCCTATTTGCAATATTAGTTTCTGACAGTGGACTCCAGTTGGGATTTTCAGTTGTTTAACACCCCCCCCCCCTCCAAATCTTCACACAAAGTGCAGATATTGGGCTATGAGCCCAATTTTTGCCATCTTGTTGTCTAGTCATCCTACCTTTCAAATCTACCCTCAATCCTACCTGGACCAAGCATAACAAAAGGTCAAAGCTCTCCTATTAGACTACCAATGTTGTAGTCTCCCACCATTTTCCACCAACAACCCTCCTTGAATCGTGGCTGGTTCTGCCTCCAAGCAGATATACCAGACCCCATCTCAGACTTCTTAAAATTCTCTCCAAAAGAACTCACTAACCCAGATGAACCCATTGGCTCTGATGTGGACCAACAAACTGGACATCACATTCCTGACCATTCCACAGGATGACGATTCAATGGCAGTGTCAGCATCTAAAAGTCCAACTTGTTCAAGGGTTGACTCTTACAAGCATAATGGGCCAGAAATGTTGACATTTTCCTCACTTCTGACCAGCGATCAAATGGAGCTGAAGCTACCAGGTAGGTCTGACACTTGTTTTTCCTGATCACACCTACATCTCACACACTTTTCAGATATTTGCACCAGTTCTACAATGAATATAATATCACAGAGTGCTTATACCTTCTCCTCCCCAATTTGGGCCTGGCAAAGGTTGCACTCCACTGCAATTTCCACTCTGAGGTCGTGATCTTTTCTGACCCTGATCACAAGAGGGAGCAATTAGCACCATTGCCATCCATGCTTGAAGATGAGGGTGGGCCAGCGCTCATTAAGTTGGCAAATTTCCTTTTCACTAATCCATTGATGTGAGGCAGAGACCACAACTCTTAGGAGCAGAGCTGTCTCATAGTTGACTCTGCAAAGGTGCGTGGAGGTTGGTGTGGTCGCTTCATGGTCACACAAGGTCCTTGGATTGAACAGCCATGACATCAACAAGGCTGTTGGCTTTGCCTGAAGGTGCATTCGTTAGGTTGCCCTCATTCGCTGCAGCTCACACATCAATCAAAGTGGGGGCTTTGCCTTTATCGTTCCACTGGCATCAGACAAGACCGCGCCTTCCCAGATCACTGTGTTTCTCTTGACTGTGGTGCGTGCCGTCATGGGTGACAATGCCACCCAGGGCACACAGCTCTGCATAGCTTGTGGGGCACTTTCTGTTAAACAGCTGGATGTCACAGCTGGAGTCCACTGTCAGAAACTATATTGCAAGTAGTAGGAGATGGGAAATACCTGGAGTCCACTGTCAGAAACTGGAGGAAAGGAAGGACAGTGGACTCCGACTACTGTAGGAGTGAGGCATAAACAAACAATAACAACAACAATGCGCCACAATGTGGCACAACACTCTAAGTATGAAAATGGTGCCATAGAGTGCACAATCAATGAATCCAACACTCCCCCCTGATTGTGCAACTCTACTTGTTTGCAATCAGTCAAATCCCCAGCATCTGGCGGAACTGCTGCACCTTGACTCGAGCCAATGCCTTGGTGAGCAGATCAGCAGGCATATCAGCAGTGGGGACAAATGTGGGCGCAATCTGGCCTTGATCGACCACATCCCTCAACCAGTACCACCTCAAGTCCAGGTGCTTCATCCTGCCATGGTGTTCTGGATGTTTGGTGACCTGAATAGCTGACTGATTGTCCATGTGCAAGGTAGATGGGCTGGTGAGCTTGAAACCAAGTTCCTGGAGCAGTTTGCGCATCCAGACAATCTCCTTGCTGGCCTCACAAACAGCGATGTACTCCGCTTCGGTGGTAGACAAGGCAACTATGGGCTGGCACTTCGACATCCAGGAGACAACACCGGTACCAATCTTGACCACAAATGTGCCAGTGGAGTGTCCTGAATCCTTGCATCCACCATGGCTGGCATCAGAGTAGACTGTGAAGTGCTCTGAGGTGGATGGATCAGGTGAATAGGTGATGCTGTGGTCGAGAGTGCCCTTGATATATCGGAACAGGTGCTTGTGTTGGAATCATTGATTGTGCACTCAGTGCTACCATTTTCATACTTAGAGTATTGTGCCACATTGTGGCACATTGTCATTGTTGTTATTTGTTTATACCTCGCTCCTACAGTAGTCGGAGTCCACTGTCCTTCCTTTCCCCCAGTTTCTGACAGTGGACTCCAGCTTGGATTTCCAGCTGTTTAACAGGTTATGAGCCCTGCCCTTTGACCTCTGTGCTTCAAGTGCCACAGCCACATGAAATTTTCACCTCCCGTGCCAGTACTCTGTCTCCACACCATTACCCTCGCGTTTTGCACCAATTCTGCCCTCATGTCGTCCGAAAACCGCCACCACTGCATTCAGCCTCTCAATGGCAAGAACTATACTACCTGGAGTGAAGAAATGAAGGCGCTTTTTTGCTCCAAAGGCCTATGGCGCCTCGTTGATGGCAAAGAAACGCGCCCCACCACTTCCGGACCAGAACAAACCGCCTGGGACATCAAACAGGACAAGGCAGCTGGCGAGCTGATGCTCAATGTGGCCCCAGACCAGCAAGTGCATATCAGAGCCGACCAGTGTTAAATGCAGCTGGAACCGCTCAGCTGGAGTCCACAGTCAGAAACTAGAGATTGCAGAGTGGAAATGTACAGTACCTGGAGTCCATAGTCAGAAACTAGAGAAAGTGCTGACTGTGGAACTCCGACTATAAAGGTGACTAAATAATAAACCACAACAACTCACCACAATGTGGCAACTACTCCACAATGCGCAGAGTGCGCAAACTGTTACGTCTCGTTACGTTTCTTTCTTACTCTTCCTTTCGCGTTACACTTCTACGGACTTACTTTCCTT
>QFEI01006983.1:11372-29443 GCA_003316145.1 Neoboletus magnificus
CGCCCACTTCGCATCATTATTATTTACATTCACTACACATACCATCGGAGCCAATACCAATCTCGATGAGCCACACCCCCTCGGTCGACTGGTCAATCTTTGATACACCCCTGTGCCAGCTGAATCTGTATATGATTATTCAATACCGCAACAAAACTCTCTGCCATGCATCACACTGACCTCTTCCTTGTGAATGGTTCGCAACTCCCCAGGAGCCGTGGCTTTGCCCATAGCGGCGCTAACTGCGACTTGGACAGTACGAGATATAGCTGACTGCTTAGAGATCCAGTACTTGACTTCGTCAGGAATGATTTCTATGACCGCGACTCGGGGGTCCCCCTCGTCGCCCTTGTGCACGCCGTCTCCAAGGTTGCCGATGTAACCAGATACACTGGCCGGCAACAATCAGTTCCACGGAATAACGACGTCGAGTAACTTAGAAAACCTACAGGCTAGACCAATGTTTATGAACGAGTTCTTTGTCTTGGGTCACTCGAGCTCTTCCAGAGTAGGATGCCCAGTCGGTCGATGAAGGGTCAAAGAAAGAGACGTTGACGTGAGAGTCACTCTCAATCTCCTCAAACTTGCAAGAAACGTTGTTTGCAAGGAAAATGAGATTCAACTGAGCATCGCCAGGCACTAAGGAGGAGTAGGTGAATTTGGACGATAGGGGCAGGAATCACTCGAACAAACCGTTCGCAGGG
The DNA here is from genome assembly GCA_003316145.1 of Neoboletus magnificus. Taxonomy (NCBI): domain Eukaryota; kingdom Fungi; phylum Basidiomycota; class Agaricomycetes; order Boletales; family Boletaceae; genus Neoboletus; species Neoboletus magnificus. Next base: position 12,077 of record QFEI01006983.1, read on the forward strand.
GTCATTGCACGAGAATGAAGATTACCGTTGGGATCACGAGTGACTAGCATCCCTGTTTTGGCGGCTTTGACCACTGCCTGTAGATCTAAGGAACCGAGCAATGAATAAAAGGACTCGTGCTACACAGCGAAGTGGCAACCTGCGATCTTCTGGAGGACTGAGACATCCTTGCTTTCTGCGATGCGAGAATACGGGTCAAGACGAGCGCGATCTTCTGAGGTGACCACCATGATGGGAGAGGGAAGGTTGCAGGGCTGAACTCCAACGCTTGTATATATTGTACTCACTCGCTGGTGTGACGTCATTAATTGGCGTCATGCCAAGGCTTGTTCCAAAGTGATAGTCCTGTTGAGTGCCATCGTACAATACAGGCGATCCGTGTCTAGGCGATACAGATAATACCACAACCATCGTGCGGATCCGTAAATGTCGAGGTGTATGGACATCACGGAGAGGCGGAAGGGGATAGTTGTGCGTCTGTATGCTGAGTCGAAACCTGCTCCGCCTCCCAGGTACCAGGTATCAATACGAACGGGAGCAGCCATGTAGCAGTCAGAACAACACCATAACCTACGGCTCATTTAACGACAGTTCGACGTGTGCCAAGTAAACGGCCATACCTTTGTCAAAGCTTCTAATTGCGGACCAACCCCATGCGATAAACCCACCTATATAACCCACATAAGGCACCAGATGGCGAAGAATGGTCACACCAGGGCGCATCTGTGGTGGGAGTAGCGCGACTGGTAGATGCTCCATGAGCCACTGAAGAGCAGTCGTGATTAATGCGGCACGCTTTGCCGCTTCGAGTTGTTTGTTGTTAAGAACATCTAGAACAGGAGGGGGGAGGTAACTGGCATGGAAATCGCATCAACTACATCACAAATACGCCATGGCACTTACATTCGAAATCCCCACCACATTGTCTGGACAGAAAGTTTCGTGAGCGAAGGCAGCCAGACGCGGTACTCTTTCACAGGTGGTTGGTCCGCTGCAGGATCGGTGGTGGGAGGCCCCTGTGCCACGCCAGTGGCCCCAGAGACGACTTCTGATTCGCCCTCCGTCCCTCGAACGCTGGACGACTCTCCTGCTCCCCCACCCATCAGCACTTGATCGATGGACTCCGAAGGCAGCGGAATGGAACATGACCGGGGGCTCCGTCCACCACTACGCATTAACACTTTATCGACGGACTCCAAAGGCAGTGGAACGAAACGTGGCCGAGGACTGCGTCCACCACTACGCATCAGTACTTCATCGATGGATTGCAAAGGCAGTGGAATGAAACGTGACAGAGGACTGCGTCCACCACTACTCAGCACGTCTTCGTCGAAGGACTCCGAGGGCAGCGGTATGAAGTGTGGCTGGGGGGTGCGTATCTCCTCTCCATCTCCGTTTATAGACACGATTTCCGAACATGCAATCTCGACTTCTGAAGTGTCATCTGGTTCCAATGGGCCATACATCATGATGGAGTTATTGTCATCAATGCAATCCAAAACATCGTCTTGCGAAGGCTCCGGAGCATTTTCAGTCTCGGTTTTTTTGCCGTTTGACAGTCGAAAATGATCCAAGGCAGACCAGAACGATTGCCAACCGTGTTCGAAAGAACCGTTTTCAAAATTTGGCAGCGTTAGGAAAGCGAGAAGATGTGGATCCCGTACAGAGGAAGGGGTATCATCAGCTTCAGTCTGTGGGGGGACAGGGGGAGTGGGTTGGGAAGATCCTGAACCAATAACGGGAGTGAAGGAAGGAATTGCGGAGAATATGTCTTGTACTCTCTTTGCAAACATGCTGGGGGTGGCGGGGTCGGGAGATTGCGCAGGGTCATCGACCACCACCGAACCGACATTCCCGTCATTCGACCGCGTGTCTATCGGCGTCTGAACTGTGTGGAGGGTCTGCGATGACGGTTCGGCGAGATCGGTACCGTTAGCTGCAACCCCAACTTGAGCTGGGGTCCTGCCTCGGTGCGTGAGCTTTGTGAAGTGCTGCATCGCAGACGCTTTCTGTTTGGACATCCACTTGACCGGCGTAACACTGGTCTGTTCCGCGCCTGCCACCGAAGTGACCTGCTGAGTTGGCTGCGTCTTGCTCATCGACCGAAGAAGGCGCGGGACTTGAACGTCTACGGCCGAGAGGGACTGAAAGGGGGGATTTATTGGCGCAGACTCGTTGCCTCTCATCCGTATCAACGAGTAGATATTAGATAGAGGTGATATCTGGTCTCGCTGAACGCGAGTTGAGGTCGGGTTGGTCTCACCTGAGCCGGACTCCACTGAAGTGCGCGATCCGGTCAGGAAAGCACATGTTGTGGCTGTGCCGATATCAGACCAGTTTCTCAAGCGACGCAATTCTCTAGCAAGCAACTGAAAGTTTATAATACAATAAGGAACAGATGCTATCAAACAGATCCAATGCAACGCGCAGTTGCTGCAATGCGAAAGTTCATCGGAACGACCGTGTGCCTATTTGTAAGTCAGTAATATGACCAGATTGTGCGTCAAGCTCCTCACTCATAACACTCCTGCACTCCACTGCCTTCCATAACCAAGACATCTCCCTGACAATGCAGCGTGCAACTGAGCAACATGCATCATGTGTAACCTATTATTGACACTCACATGACGGAGAACCAGACTCAATGCATGGGTGCTTTTGCTCCTCGAAATTTCCATGTTCAGATGTGGGCGGAAATGCATCAATGCTGCAGACCCCAGGGAAAGGGACGCGACAATCGGCCCTAACCCCCTTTCGTTGTCACTATGGAACTGAGCATAATTCAGCGAGAGACTTGCAGTCATATCGGACTGGGTAATACTCACAGACATTTTCTGTCGTTCCATGTACGCCGCGCTGAGAACCTCGTTGAACGGAACATCAGTGCGCAGCGCAAGGCCTGCTCTCTCCTTGATCAACGCCAAGGCCCGTCGAACGCAGTCAGGCGCCTCGCGCAAAGGGACCGTATGTCCCGACCCGCCAACATACTAAAGCGGGGATCAACAAGCAGGGTGGGTTTTGTTCAACTGGGCGTACCTGGTATGGCTCCCCGGCTGACATAAAGATCGCATTACCAATGGATTACGTCTGTATAGAGAACAGTGCTTACAGTTCTGCGAGAAGTAATTGGTGAGTAACAGACCACGCGCTAATCAAATCACGTTAATTCGCATCAGGGCAGCTGGTAAACCGGAATACCTCTGTGCTGTAGCAAACATTAGATGATGGTGTGGCAGACAGTTTGATGTACGTACGTTTCGCAGTGGGTATCGACGAAGTTTCAGTTCGCCAGTAGAAGCTTGCTGCTGATACAGCTGGAAGATGTTATCCGCATCTCCATTCGATAATGGTGTGCCGAGAATGAGGTGAATTTTACCTCTAACCAGATGAATCTGTACAAGTCATGGAAGACAGAAACAACGATACCTACCTGCCGTGGGGCAGGATAAAACTAAGGCAGTTGGTGAATCCTTTGTGCGCCCCGAGGTTAATTGGTTCGAGACGGGAAGCGATGATGCCTGTGAAAATGGAGGTGAGCATGAAATGGCAGATGGGAAGAACTAGGCTACCTGAGTCTTTGCCGATTTGCGAGTGCAAAAACCCTTTTGGGGGACGCTGGTGCCAGAACTCCTTTGGGGAGCGTATCCTGCCTTGGACTACATATTTACACTGACCCACCAACCTCTGTTAGTGGCTCATGGGAACCACACGACTACTTACCTGGCAGTTAGGACATTCCCAGTGCTCCCATTTAGACCTGTCCATTCCGTTAAACCTGCCAATATATTCTGCTATCAAACTCACCTGCATGAGAGGCGACCACATTTCGTGCAATGCCAACCTTTGCTAAAGGCATATGTGGTTGTAACTCCGCCTGGCGTTTCGGCCACTCTGGCTGGTGTTAGATTCGGCAATCTTTCGAATTTTCGGGGTAGCAGGGTTAAAAATTCCTCGCGATAATCCAATTGTTTTGGGTCCTCGCCGTTGATACTCCAAAACGTATCGCAACGAGGATTCAGGCACATCCAGCCTTGTTCGTAGACAAATGGACTCTGCTCCTGGCAATTTTTGCATTGGATGCCTGTATCTCCACCACTGTTTGCAGGATGTGGCGAGTCCTTTGTGAGATACATCCTCGAATTTGAGACGGACTTTGGCGAGTCGGATGCTATATGGGCCACCTTCTGTTGTGGTGCCCACCAGGGATCGCCTTGGCCCTCGCACCATTGGAACGCGAATTTCCACCGGACGATACGTCCTGACCCATCACGGGTAGGTTGGCACTCCGCTAGTTGTTCGTTAGATTATCTCAATTGACGGCGTGTTGGAAACTGACCCCATGCATGAGATATCCAATAAAAACCAAGCACAACATAGGTATAATTGGCTGAGGTGAGTTCGTAGGGAAATAGTGCATATTTATCATCGGCAAGAAGCGCGATCGGCCGTCGGTCTTTGCATGTCTTCAGTAATGCGCGGACTGATTTATCCGAGGCTTCCTGATCCTGATCTGTCTGGTAGCGCTTGGGTCCCCTACGAGGGTCAAGTATAGACTCGGATTTGCCGCCCCTGTCCTGGGAGCTCAGTTCGCTCGGGCGCGGTGCACCATAAGTCAAACGAACCCATGCGAGATAATTAACTTCCCACCGTGGTGGAATACGTCCCGACTGCGATAGTTCAAAGCATCTAAATCGATGATGGTAGGAATTACGTACCTGGCAGCATATGCCCCAAGAAGGTAACCCTTAACGATGTCGTTCTTTGAGTACACGCCGCCATGATAACAGCGAAAATACTCAAAGGACTCGCAGACCTCTTGGCGAGACTTGTCAACGGTCAGTTGCTATGCACGGCTCGCAACAAACCAACCCACCTGAGCCCATATACGTGGAGTAGCTGGGACGGGGGGCTTAGGTATAATCATTGAGGGTGCGGAGGCCGCTGCGGCAACCTGGACATCGTTGGCTTCATCTTGATCATGCTCGCTGAGGTCGTCGCTTTCTGTGTCGTGTTCCTCGTCTCGAGTCCAGTCTGGTACATCTGCATCAGCTCCTTCCCGTAGTATAGCTAGTGCATTGCTCGCTATATCTTGCAAAAGATGATCTGCGTGCTTTATAGAGGGGGCTCCACATGAAACCCCACGGAGGGCCGTGTCTTCATCCGTAACTGGTACTAAACGCCTGTCGCGTACTTTTTTGGGAAGAGGTCGTGACAGTCTAATATCCGGGCCAAGAGATTCGTGAGAGTCAGCGGACGCTTCATCATGAGACACCACGAATCCTGTTTCAAATTCAAATCGAGTACGCTTCCTTCGTGCCTTTGATCCCACACGAATGTTTCCCTGGGCCAATGGGGGACCGGTAAGAAAGGGGACTTGGGTTGTGGGTTCCTGAACGACTTTCGCCCGTAGGCCGTGTGTGGACTTGGACTCTTCTCCTGGTTCACCATCCAGAGTTGGGACCAATTCCCGACGCAATCGTTTGGCCGCGCGGGTCCGGAGGTCTCTAACCGACTTTATCTTCCGCAGTCTTCTGGAGTTGGAACTTGTCTGGGTGGGTTGAGGGGAGATTTTCGAAACCCTGGTTTCAACATGCGTGTGGCTATTGGTCGGGAATTCGGCACCGCCCGCACCCTTAATACTCGGAGAGGATACAAATTTATCAGACCGAATGCTTTCCAGGGCTGATTGAGGCTGAGAGATGCCGGTGTCTTCACAGTGCTGCTTATTGGTTTTGGGTCTGTGAACCAGGTTTTTCTCGTCCGCGAGATTTTTGAACCCAGGCAAGACATGTAGTTGACTACAAGGATCGGGTGTAAATCGTTTTGACCGATGTGATATCGTGTTCGCAACAGTGACGACATGAGGCTCGGACGGCTCTTGGTCGTCCTCGGATGCATCAGAAGGTGTGATTACTGGGGGTTTCTGAGAGCTGGCCTTGCGTTTCTGGTCCTTTTCACGCGTTGAACGTTTACTTGACTTCGCGGCCGCTGGTAAGATGGGCAGTCGTGCACCAACAGCGGGGGGCGCGTCATTTGCTAAGCTATCCATCGTAGGATGGGACCCACACTCTTTGCTGCTCGAGATCATAGCAAGGTCACCTGTCGATTCTGTGAGATCTAGACGTGTAGCTTCCATCACCGTAAAGCGAGCCAGACCTGCATCGGGATGCCGGACACTAGTCTCGACTTGGTGACGAGCTTCCTCCGGGCCGGATACCTTATGCAGGCGGAAAGAGCGTTGACTGCCATGGCCTTTCTTTTTACCTCCGCCTCTTCCTCCAGTAGAGTGCTGAGTATTTGCACTGCGGTCTTTGAGTTTGATAGTACTGATCCCCGACTTGACGACACGGGCTTGGTATCGTTGGGCCTCGGCGATGCTCCCATGTTGCATCCCTCGGTATAATAGTGATTGATACTCGAGGAAGACCCTGTAGAGCTCCTTCCCTTCATCCATGACTTCGAAAGAATCTTTATTCGAGAGAACACCCTTGAACAGGAAGCATGCCCATATCTTGGTTGCCTCAGCCGCCTAGGGAAGAGCTGTGGGGATTTTCAGTCTTAGGGACGCGAATACGTACCTTACCATCCTGCTGCATTGCATCGACAAAGGAAGAGACCACTTTCCTGACCCCTGAACGCGTGTCGCCTTCCAGAGCCACACACATGGCTACATGAGTACAAAGAGGTTCATGTTGCAGGAGGGACGGGTCGTCGACGCTCTTTGGCGGATCCATGGGAGGAGCCACTGAACCGGCCGTTACGAGCCCAGCGCACTGTCGTGACGAAAACTACGCGTTTGCTGCTAGTGCCAGCGCGTGAATGTGGACAATGGTAACCTTTTAGGTTTCATTCGGCATAAAATTTCCCAACTGGGTCCACAAAATTGGCTGTGCCTATCCGCATCATATCAAGCTCAAACAAGGAGGATATCAAACCAGTAGACTATCCATGATGGCTACGTATGAACTGAACTCTAAGTTGCAACAACAAATGGAATTGCATTCATTTTGAGCTCAGGGCGTGCTGAAGGGCCTCGTAAACATCGGCCTCTATCCGAGCTTCCAGCCTGTCCTCCTCTGATCCATTACCGGCGGCGACCCTCAGCGCTTCCTGTAAGTTGGCACGAACGGCCTTGAACCAAGACATTAGTCAAGCAGGACATCCCAAGGAAGAGTGGTGGCAGACCTCGGGTGAGAAAGACTCAAGTGGAGCACCCTCGACCACATTAATTGTTAGTTTGTTACCAGGGTGGACGTTTGCAAAACCACCAGACACTGCAGGATTCAGGAGCGACGCAGTGTAAATTATCAAACTACCCACCAAACCACTTTTTCGACGTGTTTCCGGACTCCATTACTTCCACGACACCAGGACGGAGGGGTTCGATAGAAGGGACGTGATTTGCAAGAATGCCCATGTCTCCGGATGCAGCAGAAATGTTTACTTGGACGACGTCAGCGGACGTGAAGATTGCCTGGCAGAAACTGTCAGGGACGCAGGCGCAAGCAAGTGGTGACGAACCTGGTGGGGAAGGACAAGCGAAAGCTTGATTCTATCAGCAACCTCAGCGTATCCGCGTCTCTGCACACCGAGTGCCGATGGCACGCGTTTAGCGGCGGAGGAAAGCAGACGCAACGCAGACATTCTTTGTAGTGACTGTAATTGAATTCGAGTGTCGGTCAAGCAAGCCTTTGCACTTCGGACAAAGCCGGTTAGATCGTCACGTGACCACTACGAGGTGGCGATGCAACCCTCATGACGAATCCAATCCGACGACCACCTAATCATAACCAAAATGCCAGTTTTGAATCCATGTTTCATTCCACTCTATATATGTAACCGCGACACCACCACGGGGTATCTTCCAGTCTGTCCCTCTAGATCATGGCTCAAACTTCGATTCATGTAGTCCGTTGACTCGCGATCGGGAGTAGTCTTGGGGAAGAAGCTGTGGAACACGCAAAACCCCCCTCTCACTGGAGGTGAGTTGTCAGATATACTGATTCCCCTTTTGCATGAGATACGTACATCTCGTCGACCGCAACCATCAGGTCATAATTAATCTCTTGGCTGACCACTGAGTCGAATTTGTACGAAGGATGTAATCGAACAAAATCTCGTATCCACCTTGCCGTCGTTTGCAGCGAGCCTGGTGCACCTCAGGATCGCAAGAACCGAAAACAAATTACAAACACGCACCATTTGCACGACGGCGGACCAGATCAACGTATTTGTTGATCTGCCGTCTCTCAGATAGATCCACATCAAGCGTCTCAAGGTATGCCTCGACAAGTCCGAGTAGTCCGGGAAACCCAGCACCCTATGATAACTAGGAAATTCGTGATACAGTGCAAGTGCATTCAACACCAACCTTCCCGTTGAAGATCTCCTCCATCGACATTTCTTCGTACTCGTCCTCGACGGGAGTATCTGCGAGCGTAGGTGGAGGAGGGATGGGGGGGAAACAGTTTCGCAACTTCCGTTCCTTTGGGGGAATACCATTCTGCCCTTCAACAGGGGAACATGATCCAGACGACGACGGTGTGGTCATCGTGGGCGATATGCGACCTGGTGGCAACACATTTTTGCGGAAGAAGAACTTGCCCGTACCAACGGCGTCCCGCTTTTGCGCCCTATCCATATTCTCATCGACCTTGAAGACATTGATCTCGACAGAATGACAGGAAACAGTGAGGACACACCTTGGAGATAGGAATGTAAAAATTCAGGTTGAAAGCAAGGATGGCTCTAGACAGGAGTACAATGAAAACGGCAAATGCGGCGTTCTCAAAGTCGGTTAGTTGTACTTCCATGCTGCGAAACTCAACCCGCCAACCAATGGAGGATTTAGGTGGCGGTGGTTTAAATCGGAGAGTTTGCCAATTCGTAGATTGGAGGTTCTTGGCAATAGCGTTGACCTCGAGTGTCACAGAAGCTGGACAGTGCTCACCTCGAAGTGGTCATTACTAGTCTCGTCATCCTGGTTGATGGTTTCGGAAAAAATTACCAGAGGATCACGGATGAATATGTGGGCCATGTGCTTGGAAAGCAATTCATCGATACCTTCCAACAAATGTGATAATGGGCCTCCGAAAAGAAATTCCATAATGCTAGACGTACCATGGTCGACGAGGCGAGTGTATATTTCTTGGTTATAGGGCACGTCGGTGTCGTTGTATACTGGCTTGTTGTTCCAATCCGTTGACAAATACAAGTCAACGCTGTCATAGCGAGACTTCGGAATCACATATTTATTCTCCTTTAATGGCTGGAGGGCGGTGGGATCAACCACCAGATTGATGGGGCAAGAAATCGATTGACTCACCACACATCCGCGCTCTTCCGTGGTGCGGTCATCGACACTGCCAGCAATGACATTCCAGCGGCAGTCAACATCGGAGAGATAACCACGCCAGATAGGACTAGCAGCGGTCAACGCGAGCTGTATATGCATAAACGAGGGTGCGCATCTGCGCCTGAAATTTGCATACCATGATTGGGCCCACTGGGATCAGGGCATCGTACATGCGCCTCGCTTCCTCAACATTGCAGCTCTGGAATGTAAGTTGCAAACAGCAGCAACCCATGCCAAAGCCCATCGCATCCATGTAAATATGATCTATTAAAGCTGCGCCGTTCTTGGCCTCTGCATGGTGAAACAGGTACCGTGAGCCATTTTGAGCTCTTTTCGCGCAAGAAAAGTCTCACCAGCATCTTCTGCGTACAAAGAACGCTGCCATGGTATAGTAGGATCGACGAACGGCCTCGGCGTTCTTTCGTCGATGAAAATAGGAAGATTGATAGCGACTTTGGATCCTCTCCTAGTCCTAATGTTGGCGGTAAGGGTGCTGTGACACAGTTAGAAAGCGAGCGCCGGAGTTGACCAAAAAGGAGCACTGACGGGAAACGTGCGTGCGGATTAGTGATCTCTTCTGGCAAAAATAGGCTGTGACTGGACTTGGCGCCATCAGGGCTGAAATGAGGATCGGTAAAGACACCGGGAGCCCCCAGACGGGGGAAAGAGGTGATTGTGATGGGTATTTCGTTGACGTTGAGATGCCTCCTGGCGAGCAGGCGTCTTGTATTCGAATGAGGAAAGGGTACAAAGGAAGAGTGCGGAAAGCTTGCCTATAATGCATATTGGACTCGACGGAAAGTAAATCCTGGATGGAACCTGTGTATGGAGATCCGGGAGTTGACTCTAACATGTATCTCCCATACTCGGGGTGAAAGGTAGGGATTGAGACTCTGAGAAGATTACTTGCCAGGCAGATAAGGTAGGGGACTGGAGCTCACGAATCTGGGGTGTCATCCTTGAGGTCAGTGACGATTTCGCTGAGCTTGGCGAGGATCTCAGTCTGACGGAGAGAGAGTTTGGCATTTTTGGTCTCATCATCAAAGGCGATGACCATGTACTCAATCTGAAGAAGATAAGTGAGGAAGGGTGGCAACGCAGAGAGCGAAGTGGACGGCGATACCTCGTCACCCCAGAGGAGGTCGTCTCCGTGTCTGTCCTTGACTCTGTCCCAGGTGTGGAGGAACTGTGTGATGCCGTGCTCCCTGACATGATCGGCGTACTTGCTTGCCTCGTCCCAGGTGAACGGTGTTCCGAGATACAGGAGACCCATGGCGTGAAGTGAGGGGCGAATTGCGCAACCTGGGTGATCAGGGCTCGGCGCTCGGCGGGGGAGTGATGCAGAGAGGTAAATGCAAGTAGGAATGGTATATATCTGGTTTCAGAATCACAGCCTACCTGACAGAGATTCCGGGTTCGTATGCGACGTCCTTACTCAGACCATCTACAAATCCCGATGACCGAGCAATTTGTCAGACGGAGTTCCTGTCCCAGTGACAGGCCCAAAACAGTCCGAACCGTTGAAAAGGTTTGGGCCTTGGTAATGTTCCGCTTCTGCCAGGGGAGGTCCATTTTCTGGCACGTCGGGAGCGGGCAGGATCGTGTCATGCACTGTGCCGTCCAGCGTTTACTATGACCCTCTACTATCTATAGGCTCTTTCCTGTTGGAGACAACTCGACATCCCATGATCCAGCCAAATCCTTGAATTGCTTTGTTACAAGCATTCGAGCCCATGTGTCCCAACAACAAAGTATCGTTATCCGTTCCCCCCATTGGTAGTCCACTTGAGTATTATTTTCAGCGCGAGCAGAACGTGCCTCAGCGCGCGTGTCCATGCCTCCTCTTGGCTGAACTGTAACTTGACGGATGCCTCACCTATCTTATCCTTGACGACTCTGGTTGAGCATTAGTCCCGCCCATTGCTTTCGTTCTCGGCGACATTATGCTCACTGATGTGGGAATTCGACACCTGCATCCTGGGACTTCACATAGTCCATCAACTGTTTCAGGCACTCTAGGAAAGCAACCATGGCAAAATCAAACCGGCGATTGTGCAATAGCCGACCAAAGTGAAGATCTCCCGAACCATATAATTCGTAAGCTGCCTTATCACCAGTCGTTCGTTCAATTCGCGAAAAAGAACCCAATGGGATCAAACGATAACTGCGAATGCTTGTCAGTGTCATTCTCAGCGAATCGCATGACAACATACTGGTCAAACGTAAAGTCTAGTTTCCGCGCAATGGTATATAGTAACAATAGTGTCTGTCCCCACGCCGCATTGATCTCGGGCCACTCCACCTGTACCATATCGAATAATTTGTTAGAGTAAAATAGCAGTGGTACTCACTGGCACGCCGGGGACACGTCCCAGCCGAAGACCATTTATGGTCCCAAAGACTCCATCATGACCGATACAGAAAGCATCGTTGTAGACATTAGTACGTTCTAGTTTTTCGAACGTGGCATAGTCCGCGGCGTATGCAGCCCGCAAGGCCGAAAGAAGAGCGGCTCGACTGGCAGAGGCTAACTGATGCTCATTGTGCGCACGCCAGAACCTCGCGAGTCGTCAATCACGGGGGAAAATTTGCCGAACCGTACCGGGAACACTTACTCGTCTTCCTCCTCCCCCAAAACCCTTTCCTCCAATTCCAACGCGCGCAGCTCCTCGTCGAGCTGCTCTCTTTCCCGCTCAGCTAGCCTCAGTTGTTCAACCGCGATGCGTTCTTCTGCCTTCAAGTTCTCGATCCCCTTTTCTGCTTCATCCCTGCCCATATCCTGGCTCTCACGTTCCCTTTCCTTCTTTAATTCCTTTTCAAAAGCAATATACCCGTCACGCTCCTTCTTAGTTTCGTCTAGCTGCCTTTGTAAGGAGGAAAGAAGAATTTGCGTGCACTCCGCGCAGAGTGGATGATCGATGTCGGCGCGAGTCGTCAGCAGATTGAAGAGGCGCATTGTAGAACGCAAGTGATGTGATATGGGCGTCGGGTTCGGCTGATCAGGTTCGGTCTGGGTGGGTACCGATGATGATGATGGAGGCGGAGGCGGAAGCAGATCCTTTGGCAAAACATCGTTGGAAGGCGAGGTGACCACTCTGGGAACAGCGTTAGGGGGTAAGGAGGATGGTATGTTGCGTATGACGCTATCTTGGAGGAGCACAAAGGACTCATTAGGAGCCGGGTAATTGCGTTGGGTTTGCTTCCCCTGCGCACGCGAAGAAAGGGGTGGCGAAGCTCTGGTACTGTCTAAGTCCTTTGCATGCTGCCATGCGGCTTTGGATGCGGGAGGAGACGGAAGGAGGGTCAACTGTTCGGCCTCTGTCATATACCTGACACGTGTAGAGGGTGCAGGCGGGAGGGATGCTGCAAGCATGTCATACTGAGACGGTGAAAGATCTACAAGAGATGCGTCAAGCTGATATTCCGGATACCTGAGTGGATGTTGGCGTCTGGACAAAGCTAAAGTGCGTACCTGCAGGGGTTCCTTGCACTGCTGACAGACGTAGCTCATCGCGACTAACCAAGGCTGGTTCTCTCTTTCCTTTCTCTGAGTGCTTGGAGTATCCCGGTGATCAAGTGCTTCGGGCTGATGCGGAAACTTGCACGTGCCTGTTTTCCTTTCAAACAGCTGTGGTCTTGGCCCTTGGCGTCGACTGGGGAGTTGGCAAAGTCAGTGTTGATAACTCGCTTCTCAATCACAATTTCACGGCAAACTTATACCCATGGGGCTCATGGCACTTGACATGAATTAGGTCACATCCATGCATTCGGCTTTCATTGGTCTTCGCGACGACTCATGCAAAAAACGCGCTCTTCAATGAGGCGGTTTACAGCAAGCACACACTGCTGTTGTCATAGATGACTGAGCTTCCGTCCATCGCAGTCAAGCTGCATCAATAAACCCTCTCGATCCGTACCTTCAAGGGTGTTGCTATTGGAGGATTTCCCCTGAGGTTCCGGCCTAGATTCACCCTCCTATCGTGTGGCAGCCCATGTCCTCCGCTAGCCCGTCGCTGCGCCTGATGGTACTTCTTGTATTTCCGTCAGCTGGGACGCAACGACCAACGTGGCGTTGACGAAGCACGCAGCACCTCTTTTTTCGAATCATTCTCTTTCATGGCTATGCAAACCTATATATAAGAACCTCCGAGTTCAAGTTGTTCAAGCCATAGTCAGATCATCCCGGCGCCCCTAGCCATACCAGCAGGCAAGCATCTTGTTATCCACGTCTTTTCATCGCCAATCTGTTCATAGATGGCTCCCCGACTTTTCGCGCTTCTCATTGGAATCGACAACTATAAGTCTGGGCACATCTGGGAACTCGAGGACTGTGCGGACGACGCGCGGCGCATGAAGCAATGGTTGGTGCATGACCTCCGGGTCCCAAGCACAAACATCGCCCTCCTTGTCAACAAGGAGGCTACCAAACGTCGCATTGAAGACGTCTTTATGAGCCATCTCGTCAATAATCCCACGATTTCACAAGGAGATGCCATCCTCGTCTATTTTGCTGGTCACGGCAGCAGCATGCCCGCGCCTCGTGATTGGTGCGAGGGTAAACCACGCTACGTCCAGGTTCTCTGCCCTTACGATCATGACACCAAGGGTCCCGAAGGCCGGGTCGCGGGCATCTCCGATCGTTCCCTGTGTTCCATGCTTGGCGAGCTCAGCGCCGTGAAGGGAGACAACATCACCCTGATTCTGGATTGCTCGTTTTCATCAATGCAGCTAGCCGGTAATGCACACGATCGACGTGGCATTCGGTGTACTCCTACCTGGAAGGCTCGGAAGGAGGACCTGTTCAATGGTTTGTGGAGGGGCGCAATTGGGAAGAGGTTCAACGGAGAGCGTGGATTTTACCAGGACGACTGCCCCACACATACGCTCCTAGCTGCGTGCAAAGCCGGCGAGATGGCGATGGAGTGGAAAGAAGGGGGTAGGTTTACGCAGGAATTTCTTGCGATGACGAAGGGAGTACCCCTCCACCAGCTCAGGTATTTCGAGGTCCCAGAGCGTCTCAATCCAGCCGGACATGTTCCCCAGCACTCAGTTTGCTTGGGTCGACACAAAGATCGTGTTCTCTTCGATGGCATCCCTTTCGTCCCTGACACGGACTTCGTTCCAGTAGAAGGAGGCAAAGACGGCCTGCGCCTGCACATGGGTGCGATTCATGGAGTCGTGGAGGGCACTGAGTTCAGTGTCCACTCCCACAACCGCTGCGGATCGATGAATCCGTCACTTGACAGCTTCCGGGTGTATGAAGTACACCCGACTTGGTCTCTTGCCAGACGTAAAAGCGTGAACAAACGTGGCGGGGAAGGGTCTTGGGCACGTATTACGCGGTGGAACGCGCACACTCCTTTCCGAGTTTACATGAAGAAGACCTGTTCATCTATCTTCCGCCATCTCTTCTGCCGCCCAGGCCCCGATGAATTCGACGGCATACCCGTTAAAGAGGGGCTCAATATCATCGAGGTTGAACACTCCACATTGGCGGATATATCCGTAGGAGTGCACTCTCGAGCCGTTCGAGTGCAAACACTCAACCAACTTGCGCCGCCCCGCCATCCTGTGCTGAAAATAGAGAAAAAGGATAAGGAACGATCGGCGCTTATATTAGACGAAGCCGCACGTTATCATATGCATCTTCATCGCACGAATCCTGAAAATCCCTTTCAAGATTACCTTCAGTTGGAACTTTATCTCGTCGATCCCCAGAGCCAAAGACGGGTGGGACAAAACCTCCTAATTGATGGAAAGGCTGATCTCGTGCGCACGCTGGGTAATTCATACACGGTTGTCATCCGAAATCACTCCGACAAAGATCTCTGGCCGTATCTTGCGTATATGGATTCGAATGGGGTCGACATCCATCTTCTATATCACCCGCGACCATCTTCCCCTACTGCAACCCTCTCGAAGCACGGAAGTCTAGAGATCGAACTAAGGTCTTACTCTCTTCCGCAACTCGACTCTGGCTTCTTGAAACTATTCGTATCGACCTCGTACACCTCTCTAGGAATTTTGGAGCAGAGCTCGACCCCCACCCAACCCTCTCATTCGGAGCCCCTCGTTCCTCGAGCTCCTCAGCTTGAATATGACGGGCAGGAGTGGGACACTGCCCTCGCCATCCTTAATTTCTCAGATGCAACTCAAGGGAAGTTCTGAGCAAAAAGAGATACCCAGGAGACTTATGCACTTTAGGACAATCGACCCACAAGCTGGCCTTAGAACCACATGCATGCGTACGCCTATGTACATAGCTTAACCGGATACGGTTCCCTGTAAAGTATCGAGTTTATATTCAATCGATGTTATGGCATTACTGGGGACGAATTGATTGCAAAGCGGGTCCGACGACGGCGCTTTGACTCGAGTTTTCTTGCACAGCCACCTCAACCCATCAAGGCAACCTGGGTTTGTTGGTTATACCTGAACTTGACTTGTGCCGGACCACCAGGTTGTCTCGTGTGATCCTTTCATCGTCGGGAAGGAGCACCACTGTATGCATGAAGTCCGAGGTTCAGCAGTCACCTCCGGAACCATCTCAAGAGTCTGCCAGTCTTCTCAAGCGACTCGCCGGCCCTTCGTCCACCAAGGCTGGGTCCGTTCTGAGAGTTCCAATGCGTCGACCATTCAAAAGGACTGACACCATATCATTCCGTCCAGGCTGGTCCAGGATCAAAATGAGATTAATCGCATCATAGCCGAGGCTTCGAAAGGCTCCAAATTCTACGAGGCAAGCAATCTCCGACTCGCCAGCGTGCTCGTGGCAAAAATGAGTGACCCTGCACCCCTCTGCCAATATTAGAACGAGAAGAGGAAGGACAAGGAACTGTCTGAGAGGATCACCAAGATCCTCAAGCAGCGTGAAGAAGCCTTGAATGGAATAGATATCCGTGCGTGATCATTCCGAGCATTTCGCTGTCCGCCTTCCCAACCATGAATTCAGGTGCGATAGAGAGACAGGTCGACCATATCGTGAGTGAGGGAACCAGTAGTCGCGTGTATAATTAACAGGCACCTTTTTCAGATCGAAGAGCTCGAAGAGGGCCGTGACCTCAGCCAGACCATCGTACACGTTGACATGGACGCATTTTACGCCAGCGTGGAGCTTCTCCACAACCCTTCTCTTGAGGGAAAACCATTTGGTGTACGTGTTTGATGCTCTAGCTAGCACATCTGCATGACAACGACCGGACACGCAACGCTCCAGGTTGGTGGCGGCGTGCTTTCGACAGCTTCTTACGAAGCGCGCAAGTATGGTGTTCGTTCGGGAATGGCAGGTGAGAGTGGGAGCATTGTCGTTGGCTGGTTTCCCCAACAATATGATGTAGAGTTTGTTGCAAGGAAACTCTGTCCAGATCTCATTGTCGTCAAGCTCAACTTCCAACGCTACTCTGAGATGTCGGAACGGTGTATGAGGATTTTTCGAAGATATGACCCCAACCTGTTTGCTGCCGGTTGCGACGAGGGGTACCTGAAGTAGGTGATATGGCTATAGCATGTACTGATGGACTTAAAGGCACCCAAAGCATAACGCAGTACTGCGCAGACCATCAGATCGATGCAGAGACATGTATACAAGAGATGCGAGGCGCTGTTCATAGTGAAACGAAGCTAACGGTGAGCGCTGGTATAGCTCCTAACAAGGTTTGAAGTTGCCATCCCATATTTTTCCACAAATGACACATGTTCAGATGTTAGCAAAGGTTGGTGAATAAATACATTGCGTTAGTCACTGATCATCCGACATTATACAGATTTCCTCGGATAAAGTGCGAGCGTTTTATAATCTTGGCAGAACATCCCATTAAGTCCTTCCCACAGAACAAGCCCAATGGACAATTTCGTCTTCCTTTTGACCGTGACTCTATCAAAACGTTTATGCATGACCTATCGATACGTAAAGTACCTGGGGTTGGCAGAGTGCACGAGAGACTCCTTGATGCTATTGGTATCAAGGTACATCTAGAGGCCGGTCGTACTGGACTTCTGACTGCTCACCACGA
>QFEI01006987.1:0-36222 GCA_003316145.1 Neoboletus magnificus
CAATCTCATGGAATGTCCTTGCTCTTGTTCCTGCTGAGCTTGCAAATATCTCTGGTTCTCTGCCTCATGTTGGAAATTAATGACATGCTGGTGGATTTGAGGAGGCTGAGCAGGGCCAGGATCAGCATGAACAGCAGAGGAACGACCACATCTTTGATTGCGCCGCCTTTGATGAGTTTGATTAAAACCTTCAGCTAAGCGAGCATTGTAGTCTATCCGAGCATCCACTTGGGGAAGAATTTGAGGTGGTGGAAGGGGCAGCATGAATGGTTGATAGGGTAGTGGTTGGTTTGGATGCATAGGAGGTTGAGGAAAGGGAGGGAACATTGGAGGAGGAAGTGGTTGTGGTGGTGGTGGTGGTGGTGGTAGTAGCATATGAATAGGAGGTGGGTGATTTTGCATGCGATTCCTGTACATATGTTGCATGTCATGATATGCAATCTGATGACGGGGAATGCCAGGATATTGATGGACAGGAACAGGAGGATGAAACTAAAATATATAGTTAGTCTTTTAGTTACAGTATTGCATTAGAATAAACAGACTTACCACCAAAGCAGGAGGTAAATTTGGTGGAGGTTGCATGGCAGGGCGGGGATGACGACGGGATGGAGGAGAACCAAGCAAGCGTTGATCACGCTCAGCCTGGCGAGCAGCACTTTGGGCACGTTGGGGAGAGGTGGGAGGGGAAGACCTGATAGAAATTTCATATTTAATATCAATACAGAATCTGAATAAACTTACATTCTAAATCCAAGATTTCCAAGCTAAAATATCACCAGGTAGAAGAAAATCCAAAGAAGATCCAAGTCCAGGGGAAGGGTCCAAGTCCAAGGGGGAAGGGTCCAAGTCCAGGTCCAGGGGTCCAAGGGTCCAAAGGTCCAAGTCCAGGTCCAGGAGTCCAGGAGTCCAAGGGTCCAAGGGTCCAGGTCCAGGTCCAGGTCCAGGTCCAGGGGAAAAAATCCAGGTCCAGTCTTCAGAAAGGTAGCCAAGAATGCACACCAATCACTTTGCTTACACAGCAGTGTCAAGAGTTAACTGAACGGCAAGCAGCACAGGAGATGACAGAGCAGGAAAAGGCAAAATGCCTGAGACAAAGTGAAAGGTAACAGCAAGTATGAGAAGAGAGGTCAGGGACCAATCAATCTCCTTGACAGCCTCCAATCCAGTCTCAACTCTGCAGTGGATTCAGAGGTCTCAGCCTAAACAGGCCTTGGCAACCAGCAGACACACAGAGTTGAATCTGTGAAGCTAGGTAGTAGAGACTTGATCCAGCTCCTCCTGAGTGATTCTCACTCCTGACACACTGTAGTAGAGCCAAGGTCAAGTGCCTAATTCAAGGACTTACACTTTCACTCAGTCTTTGGTAAATCCTATAACTATGTCCTGTATAAATTTATTAGGCCATAGAACAGCAAATAGACACATACCAACAACAAAAAACCAATCCTATAATCTATGTAAATTTATTGGGTCATAGAACAACAGAAACTATACATACCAGCAGCAAAAAGTCCACTTTCACCCAGTCTCAGGTAGAATCTACAACCTGTATAAATTTGTTATGCCATAGAACAACAGAAACCATACATACCAGCAGCAAAAGACCTTATCAGTTGACAGATCTCTTATCAGATCATAGCCAAAAGATGAGTTAGTAGGGTATTAAACTCACCAGTATGAAAGCAAGGCAATGGATATAGATTATATTTGATGAATATGTGGACAGGTGCAGCAATGAAGTAGGGAGGGAATGATGTAGGAAGAGGGAATGGTTGGATTGTGGCTGTCGTGCGACGCAGGTAGCTTATGTAAGCGAGAGTCGCGCGCGCAGGTATGTTAACGGGCAAGGGATTTCATAGGCGAGCCACATGGTTTTCGGTCGACAAAAAAGGAAAAGCACGTGGCAAAGGCGAAATAGCCGACACGCTCGACCCAATAGCCGACCCACTCGACCCACTCGATCCGCTCGACCCTCTCGACCCACTCGACCCACCCGAACAAAGCGTCGGATACCCACCCTCCCACGCCGTTCTCCCTTAATTCTTAGATTAGATTAGATTAGATCTTTGATCTTTGATTAGATAGATGGTCGCCTCTTCACCTCGAAAGTCATGAAAGTGCGCGATGTGATCAGTGATGCGGACGCTCGATTGGTTGCCTTCAATCCACATTTCACAGGGTGAGTTGGAGAGATCCCAGAAGCATTCGTAGACGTGGAGGAGTTTTGTCGGGGCGTTGGAGGGCAGTAGTCCAGGACTTCTCGTCGACGAAGCGGCGGTCACATCGGATGACGGTGCGCGTGGGTGGTGGCGGCGGTTGATCAGCGGGCATGGTTTCGGCCACATCAACTGCGATATGAGACGACGCATATGCCAATGACGGAACATAGCTCCCCAAGTCCACAGAAGGTGAAGGGTGCGAAAAGGAATTATCAGACGAGGATGGTGGCATCCCATCGATGGGATGCAGCAGGGTACCCAGAACAAGGAATGAGATTCGTAGGAAGGAACGATGGGAAGAGACTCGTTCGCGCGATTCAAGGTTCCACACCTTGACCGTATCTTCATCTTGCTAATGTGCCATCCCAAGTCGCAGCAGGATCGTATATCACATGCTCGTGTACTATAGGCGTTCCTTCCCGAAGTTCGCCGTTTCTCGAATTCCAGACGCTGACAGTTCCGAACTCGGAGCCCATGACAACCCGTCGTCCGCCGGGGAGATAGGCAAGCCTGTTAACAATGCTATCATGCGCCGAGATTACTATATGGAGCTGAGGACCATCGTTGTCAGACTATTGCAGTGTGACGCTTGACATGACGGTGCTGTAGCAGTTTGTTCCAAACAGGGTTGCTGGCGTGTTTGCAAAGGTGCATGGAGAAAAGGCCGATGCCGAGGGGAAACGCTTAACGGGTCAGAAACTGTTACAGGACATCTTGCCATATCATACGTACGCAGAATGATCTAGCGCAGCCACGACTATACCACTTTCCTGGCGCGATCATCATGTACATCTATGTCCAAAATCAGATCCATTACCGACGCAACTGTATGAGCTTTTCCAACACGTTACACCCGAGGGACTGACCCAGTACCCGTCCTCGTAAATCCGTACCCGACAACTATATCCACTACACCTAGGTAAGGTCGGGGTTATTCAGAGCAGAGACGGCACATCTCGAGGAGTCGCGGATGGGATGAGTGGGCTTGGCGAGGTATCTAGCCCCGATCGTGGATGGTTTGGTGATGGGCGATGCGTAGGCGGTGGTGGGTACGGAGGGGAGCACGTTTAGCCGGTATGTGGAAGATGTGTTGTGGAGGGTATCGTATGGCTGGGAGATCGTGCAAAGGGGTTGAGTACCTGCTTGGCGTAGTGTCGCTTGGGATTTGTGGACCTAATACGATATTTTGGGCATCTAGGAGTTCTATCCGTTTGTCCTGGGGAATCGCGTACTGCTACGGTTAATCAATGTCAGTTTCTGAGAGGGCATCGTCTCGAGTTGAGCAAGAAGGTACCGCCACTTTCCTATTTAAGTGCCCGTCGGCTACAAAGGTCCTGCGATGGAACGCAGCTCCTCCTCTTCCTCTGCACCCGCGGACTCAGGCAATTCGGCGGCATTTCAGAGGTGGCTTAAGAAGGCCGCTGTACTGACTGGCATCGGCATCACTCCCGAAGAACGCCAACGCGGCTTCGAGGACCAGCAACACGTTCGCTGCGAAAAATGGAAGACCGAGCTGATGAACTACAGTCCGTCTTTGTCGTTATTCCCTTGTGCTGGTGCTTATATTTTTTGCTCGCGAATCGGCGTTCACTTCGCTCGTGGATACGATTCCATGCGACTCGCTCCACCCAGGTCCGTCTGTGATGTTCATGCTCAAGCATCTCCGCCTTTCCGGCTGCGCTGTACCACCTGAGAATATTATGTGTGCTCCATGTGATATTACGCGTTCCGGAGGATTTCATCCGGCGGGCGCGATCGTACTATGCCAAAATCATCCAGGGAGCAAGCGACACATGGAGGATACCCTGACACACGAACTCATACACATGTATGATCACTGCAAGTTTAACGTTGACTGGCACAACTTGCGACATCACGCCTGTAGCGAAGTGAGTCTGTGGAATTGATTTTCTACATTAAGCCTGTTTTCGCCGTTGACCCGACTGCGCTGCAAAGATCCGCGCAAACAGCCTCAGTGGGGACTGCAGGTACATGCGTGAACTTGGCCGGGGCCACGTGTCGTTCACCAAGCAACACCAGGTAGCCTCTCCAATGCTCGCTATATCCGTCGCTGATGCCTCCTTTCCCGTCCTCTGATCCGTGATCCCTCCACCGTTACATTTTTGGATGGGTACCTAGGCTTGTGTCCGTCGGAGGGCGATTTTGTCTGTCCGAGCGAACCCGAAGTGTCCCGACGAAGCAACCGCGGCACGTGCGGTAAATGAGGTTTGGGAGAGTTGTTTCAATGATACCCGACCGTTTGACGAGGCGCGTCTGTCTCGTTTTGTACGTCTGCACCGAGTGACATCTCTTCCCACGCAGATCTATTAGGCCGTTTCACTAAAATTGGGCTCGAAGGAGATGCTCCGCCGGCGAGTTGGGTCAATGTGGGCGTGTTTGCAACACGGCGATAGTCGTTGTGTATTCCCGCATCTCCAGGGGGTCATGATGTATATGACTTTTATTCGTAACGGCTAGTATAATACGTACGGTCAGAATGAACCTTGCATTGGGTTCTCGGAAAGGCGCTCGCCAGTCTGAGAAAAAGTTGCGAAGCAGACCGTGCCGGCATCGCACCAGAATCGGCGTGGGAGTTTCAGGTTCGTATTCAGACCATCCGAGAATAAAAGGCGCATCCACTCCGTTTCTCTCCCTTCAACTCTCACAGTTCCCTTCACGTCCATCCCTCTCTTCTCCCTCGGTCGTCGTGCTTGTCTCTTTCTTACGACTCAACATGTTCGCTAAGCTCAGGTAGGCCTTTTTGCATCGGTTGTACGCGGTCGTCCTCATTTTGGTTGTCTAGCACGCTCGCGCTCCTTCTTCCCTATGTCGCAGCCTTGACAATTAACCCCCTACCTACTATAACGAACGGGGGCACGTTCACGATCACGTGGACGGCCAGTACCACAGATCCTGGTAGCATCTCCTTCGAGTTGACTAACGCCGCTTTCAACAACGCCTACGCCATTGCAACAAATGTGGTGACAGCTCAGGGCTCACTCACCCTCACACTTCCTCAGGTTGAAGCTGGGTACGTTAAATTCTCTGCATGTTATGTTTGCGATAGCTAACGGACGTGTTTTTAGGAGTGGTTACACCCTCCAGGCCGTTGCCATCAAGTAAGGCTTTCCATACTCGATTATTGACTTGGTATTGATGTTATGTAATTCTCTTAGCAACGTCAACCAAGTCTATGCTCAGACTCCTTCCTTCTCCATCGGTGTTGCGACCAGTGCATCGACCACTGCGGCGTCTACGACTTCCACTGCGTCTAGGTTAGTGATTGTTTGTTGAGAAGTGATTGTTGTTGACTGTTATTCTAGTTCGTCGGGCTCTCTCACTACTCCATCCGCGACTACCACGATTCCCGTTTCCACGGTTTCGTCCCCGGTCTCTGTAGCGAGCTCCTCCGCAGCTACTTCTACCCCCTCGACCTTCAACTCGTCTGGTGCCGCTTCCTTCAAGTCGATTGGTGTAGCCCCCGCTGCTGCTCTTGTTCTTTCAGCAGTTGCTGGTGCTGCTATGGTGTTCTAAACGCTATATCTGCAAAAACACGGCGTCTGAGCAAACGCTCTTTTCTCGCTCGGCTGTGCTAAGGTTCCATATCCTATACCATTTTCTTCTCTTGTTTCCTGGCATTGTTGGTTGTGGTGTTTGGCGACATTTTACATTAGGCTGATTACGTATCATCGCACGTACTTTGTGATTGGACCTCATTCTCTGGACGCTTGGACAGAATGTGTCATTTCCGCTCTATTTCATATCAGACCCTATTCTTTACGTGGTAATAGAGAGGTTTGTGGTATGGGATTGCTATCTCGGCGCACTGCTTGCCACGCTCAATTCCATGATGTTGCGCCTGTTGTCTAGTGATACTTCCCTACCGATCTGAGCTGATACTAGTCCATTCGTTTTAATATTTTTATGCTCGAATATGTACATACCCCTTGATTGTTTTGTGATATAAGTGCATTTGGTGCATCTTTGATGGTGGTCAATGCAAGATGATGTTGTGAGGTGCGCGAGCTGGACGGCGTCCTCGTGGACCCTTGAATGGCCGAGACCGGTCAACGTTCACACTATCGTAGGGACGCAGTGGCGACCCTCGGTGGATTGTCAGTCATACAAAGGGTATGGGTGTCAATCCTTACTGGACCGCCTACGGCTGTGTGAACCATTGGCAGCCGTGACGATCCCATCCTGACCTCGTCCTGTACAACTGTGGGAGGACGACAGGTAGGCTGGCTGTGCATGGCATGGCGACAAGAAGAGGGAGAAGTGACGAGAAAACCCGGCCTCTTTGTACGCGCGAGGATGGTCGAGCGCTCGGCGCGTGTTTGGGGTAGTCCCAATGGCAATCTCAGCGTGGGCATTGGTTTGTCAGGGTATTGAGAATGGATGAGCGTCCTGGAGCACCTTTACTTTTTGATACCGATGTGGCGTGCTTTGAAACGTTCGAGGGGTGGTAAGCTACGATACGGAGATGAGCATCACGCTCCTGTCGTTCCTCTCGGCGCGAGTAGCAAAGGGTGTGGTACGCGCCTGTGCAGGTGCCAGGTGCCAGGTGTGGAAGGCGCAGGCTCGGCTGGTTGCATACAGGATGTCGCGTTCCCAGGGATGCCTCGACGTGGGTGCCCATCGAAACCCATTCATCATCGTAACACATGCGGACGAGTTGGATAGCACGAGCCTCGAGGGGGATGGGTAAATACCGAAGCACAGGGCGTAAAGAATAGAACGGCGTGTCGAGTTCCGAGTGATTTCATTCGACAGAGGGGACCGGCGGCCGCGCGCGCGAGTGTCGTGCCTTGTATAGGTGGATACTGTCCGGATAGTCACTACGACGGCGAGGGACAGGAAAAACCAGGACGTGTGTTCGGGAGGGAACGAGTCGTGTGTGGGTACGGGTAGTTGTATGTAGGAACCAGGGCGAGAACCGCCCATGGGCCCGTCCTCACGGGCCTACACTCACGATATAGGTAGAGGCGAAGGAAGTCAAGGTATTTGTGCTTGGGGGGAAAGGGATTGGTCGGTTCCCTAGTAGCGTTATTACACATGCACGCCCGAAGCTTGTCGTCCGGGGAAAGTCCACTAAAAACCGACCGACGCTGAAGGGCTGAAACTCGAAAGTGCACGGCGAGCGGGTATGGCTGTATCGCTTGAGCCGCGATTGGACAGCATCCACTCGAGTATATCCCGAAGACAAGACACAAGTCCTGTCAAGGGCGAACCAGCGAGCGTTGCTTTGTAGGGTGCTTGTCTGCCAATAGTTTCGCCTGTGATAGTCAAGTCACCAATATCTGCCATGGATGTCACGTGGATAATCATGCGGGCTTGGAAGTTGAACATACCGCGGTTGGCGATGCTTCACACGCCCACGGGGTGGTAGTTTGCATTTCCGGGGAATACCTGGGGCGGAACGCTGTGAGCTCTTCTCCGCACGGCCGGGTTTACCCGCTACTATAATGAACGTTCGAACCCCTGATAGTAATGCACGGGCGGGTATTCGGCGGCGGATTGTATCTTGCCAAGACGCGGAAAGCAGATAAAAAAACCATAAGTTGTATATGCGAGTTAAGTGTGATACAAGTACATGACTAAACGTTGCCTGGGGAGGAGACAGGCATCCTCGCGCTTTTTGGCCGTTCGTACGTACTCCGTATCTCCACGTAGCATGCACGCACATGCAATGTCGGCAGGATGGCGAGCGGACTACTTCAACTTCTTCTTCCTGTTGTGGCGAAGCGTGAGCATAGCTGTGATTTGGGAAGGAGGGGAAGGAGTACGGACGGACGGAGTTGTGAAGAGTGACCGCAGCCGCGTTTGCGGCAGTTGGTCGCGCGCGGTGGGAGACGCGCGTAGCATTTTCGGCAGATCTGCTTGTCACAGTTATACTTTGATGCGAGGACCTTGAGAGAGGGCTCGATGATGCCGCCACGGAGACTATACGACATTTTAGTACACGTAAACCAGAAAGCGTACCTCGATCGGGCGACGCACCGGAGGACGAGGTGGAGGGTAGACTCTTTCTGGATGTTGTAGTCGCTGAGTGTACGACCGTCTTCAAGTTGTTTACCAGCGAAAATAAGACGCTGTTGGTCGGGGGGAATACTGTACGTACGTGATCGTCATCGGGGATATGGTTAGCGGATGAGATGGACACTTACCCCTCCTTGTCTTGAATTTTTGTCTTGACATTGTCGATGGTGTCAGAAGACTCCACCTCGAGGGTGATCGTCTTCCCGGTGAGGGTCTTGACGAAGATCTGCATCTTCTCGGCGTCGGTGGAGGTGTTGGGATATGAGCAGCACGGGCTCACCTTGGAGGCTGGGCGACCGTGGGAATAACTGTGTGGTGCTGTATAGTTAGTTGATTCAGTGGCTGGAGCATATTAAGGGCAGGTTTAGTTAGTCATCGAGGGATTACTAAGCAGTTTGATCGGTCTCAAAAACATTGCAAAATATCCTTTGCGAGCGCATTCGACAAAGGTAGGTTTTGCGGATATTCATTTCCATACTCCTCGCGATGAGAATACCTACTCAGCTCACTTCGATAGTCTGCTCAGCAGGCGATGAGAAGAACGCGGATTCGTTTCCTGATCCTTTCCTTTTTGCCCCCCAGCTGGAGCCGTTTACTGAACCGAGCTTTCTCGTAGAACAGTTTAAATTTGAGCGGTCACCTGTTGGCAGCAAAATTTGGCTGAAAACTTCAGCCGGGCGCCGTTCCGGAGCCAACCCAAGTAAGCACTGGTTCTATTCGGTTCTCGTTCAGGATGCAGTTGATTGCAATCGCGACGTGCATGCACGATGAGCGTCGTTCCTTCGGGACCCATTCAAGTCTCTGACCTCCCTTTCCCATGTCGTGCTCCTGAAACTAACCATGTTTGTTTCTTGCAGCCATTGCCTTGCGCGCACTTCAATTTTGCGCTCCACTTTGTATGAACTGTTGTACTTCATATGCGATTGCAGCTACTGCAACTTGGGGAAATGCGGACCAGGTTGCCAGAAACCTGCTTGGATTTGGCGCGCATTCGGTTCCAGGTCGGGTTACAACCATCTGTGTGAATTATGATATGGAAGAGTCCTTGCAAGGGAGGCAATATTCCACTCCGCGACGCTTTTTTTTGGCTCTTTGACATAAGTGCCCCGGCGTCGTGATGTCCCGTTAGCAAATAAAGTGATGTTCTTTAACGATAATCTCACAGTGGCGTCTATTCCGACGCGTAAGTATGAGAATGTATCTCCATGTTCGTTCTCCGAGCCGTAACCCACTATTGTATCGCCTACTCATGCATTACGGATAGGGCCCCCTTCCACCCAAGTTTAAATTATAAAACCCTCTCAACGGTTGTCCCCATCCCTTGTTTCCTGACTCAACATTTTTTTCATCTAGATTGCGCTTACCACTGGGCGTTGCGCCTCTCAGACCACTTGATCGCCCAGCCGTCTCAAAGGTTTCCTACACCCCAAAGACATGTCTGACTTTCACTTGGTCGACCCCCGGGGCTGGGAGTATGACCTTCAGTCTGTACGTGCTTTCTCATACTCTCACAATGTACGCAGGATACTGATCATCATTGGCCTTTCAGGTCTACTCGGCCTACATGGGCTACTTCCAGCTCCATGGCGTGCCATGGTACGACAGGTGTCTTGCACCAGCACCAACGTTCTGCTGATGGCTGTTTTCGGTCGTCGTAGGCACGATCGGACGTGGGGTCAGTTCTTTGAGACGTTTGAGCAGTTCCTCGCTTTTTCCTGGCCTGTGATTACCGTCACAGATGCACGCACGGGCCGTGCCCACATCGTGACGCGCATGAACTCCATCGCTGCCTTCGTCAAGATGATCAAGACACGGTATGTCCCCATTTTCACCCTCGTTACACCCCCACCATTCGGCGCCTCTGTGGAACTCATTCCTCCATTACCCCTTGTGCATCCGACTGCAGGTTCGGAGAGACGCTTCCCCAAGTAGACAATTTTCTCCTCGTCACTCCTTTCGAGACCTCCCAGCGTAACCTCCGGCACCTCAACGACTGGTCAACCTATAGAAAACTCCACTCGGCGCTCCCCACTATCGCCCTCGCAGCGTTTAAAGCCCGCGTCCGGGCTGGTGACCCGAACGTCATCCGAGAACTCTGGGCGATGCGGGACAAAACCTTTTTAGCCATCGACTTTGAATCCCTCGAAAGGAATGATCGCTCGTGCTTTGAATGGGGATATGCAGCCATCCGGTGTAGTCACCTTGAGGCGTATGTCCTCGATTCGTCCTGACATGCGTGGTGCTGACAGCACGATTTTAGAGCGGACGCATGGCCGCCTGTACCGAACACGAATTATCGGTGCGTGTTTTTCTTATGGCAATGCGTTTGGCGCTTAGTTGCCACAGCAAGGGTCACTACATTGTCGCCGAATATACAGACGTGTTCAACAGGGCGTCGCCAGCCATGTCGTGGCAGGTACGTACTATCCGCGCCTTTCTGATCCCGCCACGCCCAAAGAGCGCTTTATTGATTGTGCAACTGTATTCGTGATTCTTCTCGGTTATTGGTGTCGGCTTTAAAACGGTAGTATGCCGTGCGTAATGCTCTCGACCAGCTGTCCATGCTTCTGTTGACATAAAGGAAAAATTTCATTACCCACTGGGAAATGAAAATCTAGTTTGGAGAAAGCCAAGTGATACCGAAATCGACAATGCCACGTATCATCCAATCTATCGTCAGGTGAGTTTAGAACGCATGTTCAAGCATGTTTGCTCGTGTGCCATGTTGTGTTGATGCCCCTGGACAGCAGTCTCGCCAGTCCAGACTCTGAAACAGTTGCAAATGATGTCGTGCTCGTCGGGCATGGCACTCGGGTAATGTTACAACGCCTCGAAGAAATGAAGATCAGTACGTCTACCCATCTTTCCTCACGTGTTTCTGTCAGACTCATCTGATGGGGATCTACCTCCTTCGATCGCACGCACGTCACGGATACGTCAGAACTCCCAAACAACATCCTTACCCTTGACATCGCCTACCTTGAACGCGCCCTCTTTACAACCGGTGAACGTGGCCCAATGCATGATCGTAAGACTGGCAGAGTCAGATTACCAGAGTCGTTGCTCAGCCTCAGTGGGCTCTTGCACTCGCTCGGGATCGACCCGCCATGCGCGTTGCATAACACGGGGAACGATGCGTTTATGATGCTGGTGGCGTTTCAGTGGATGGTGGATCCAGTGGGGGCGGCGAGGATGATGCCGACAGCTATAGGTATGGGTCCAGGCATGCGGATGGGAATAGGGAACGGGACGGGCAAGGGAGAGGTCTATGTCAAGCGTGCTGCAACGGTCGCAGCGCGATTCTTCCGGCCTCTCGGAAATACACAACATCCCGATTCCAGTACGAGGGGGAACGGGAATGGGAAGGAAGACCTCCCGCAGAAGACGACCGTTGGAAGCCATGGTGGGGGAGGAGCGGACGAGATGGGTATGAACGTGAGCATGAAGCGGGCGTCCATGTTTAGCACGTTGGCGTCACCGTTGATGGCGCCTACCGAGAAGAACAAGAAACGGGTGAACGGTGAGAGTACGAGCGGGAGTGGGGGTGGATCAACGAGTGCGTGGTGGTCATCGTCGACAAAAATTTCTGGTCAGAGGCGGCACAGTGTGATGGAGAAGCGGCGGTCAATGGGTGGAAGTGGAATACTGTCTTGATCTCTCACCCTCGTGAAGCCTTTCTTGCTCTCTTTCTTGGTTTCCATGCTTTTCATACGGACCTTCGTGGACGCTCGCCCAGCTTGTCTTGATACCGCTCGTATGCTTTTTAGATCGCCATCCCGAATCCATGTATTCTATAGATGCCATAACGACTTGGATGTCCTTGCAAACGTATCACGTTCGAGGGGAAAGCTCCAGGCCTTCCAGACCCGTAAGTTCTTGCTCAGGATTCTACTGCAACACTACCTCCAACGACGATACAGTGACCGCTCACGATTCACAGGACGACATACTCATCAGCGTTCACAACCGCATCCGACGAAAACACTACCTCCTCTCCCCCGCTCACTCTCGTCACCTTCGCCACCCCGATCCCTGCCAAACTTCCTTGCGCGACAAAGGCAACTTTGACAGGGAAGAACGCTCCGGCGTCGTCCCCGCCTACACTAAACTCGAGTGTACCCGAACGTTCGTCGGCGGAGATCCGGGGAATAGACCAGTCGAGGGCGTGTGTGGAGGGGTTGAGGGACCAGTTGGAAGCTGGGTCGGAGACGGTAGGGTAGGAGCCTGTGGGGAGTGGTATGGAGATGGTGACGTCGTAGAGGGTGATGTGGTCGTGTTCGAGTTCGTATTCGATGTTGACGTCGCATGTGCCGTCGTTAGAGGGGGACGGCCAGCAATTGACTTGTATGCCCGGAAAGAAAAGAAAAGGGAAAAAAAGGAGAGAACGATCCGTGTCAGCGACGACGCCGGTCTGCGTTTCCCCCGAGAGCGGAGCAGGGGAAGAAGGGATACTTACTCGAGAGAGGGACGTAACTCTCATCGTGGCCTGCATAGCGCCACTTGAGCACGGCGAGCGCCTGACCAACGGGGAACGCCCTGGAGGGATCCTTGAGCGCGATGATTTTCTCTTGGTTCGGGGCAAACTTTGCGACGTTGGGGTGTTGTTTGAATTGGAGGTCGGATCCAAAGTCGGTCGAAAACGGCGCAAGGGCAAGTTTGATGTGTGCGTCGGATGGGTCGGCGACCTGCAGGTTCATATCGCCTTTGAGCTCCATAGACTTGATACCGCCTTCGCGCAGGAGCGAGACAGAAACGGTTTCTTTGATGACAACATGTACGCTGCAAAAATATGGATCAAATTCTGATGGATGGAGTGGATGGAGGTGTGGCGATGAACTTGCCTTTCTGGAGTTACAGACGGAAGACTACCCCGGGCATCTTTTTGAGTCTGGGTTGGTGGTTCGACGGGGACGGGTGTTGGAGGGGTGGACATGTCCTCGACGGTGAGGACCTCGCCCCCGAGAGCATCTAGCAGTTCTGCTTGTCTCGTTTTCTTGCTCCCAAGCTTCATACCACCCGTCTTGAAATGAGGCGAGCGAGACGCTACAACAGGCGCAGGCGATGCTGTACGTGCAGCGGCGGCATCGGGAGCGTCGTATCGTGGGACGGGAGAATAACCAGAGACGCCACCGCCGAGGTATGAACCACCTCCGGCACCGCCACCCAAGGCCGCGGCACGTTTCTGCTGTTCCCGACGTTGCATCTCGAGCTGACGGGCACGACGTTTGAGTTCCTCCTTTGCCTCGGCCTCTTTGTTCTGTGGTCAGGGATGGAGTGTTGAGCACCTGCCCTCCCGTTCCTGTGGAGGATGTATGGGCGATGCTTACCCGTGCAATGATCTCCTGGATTTTCTCCTCATGTGATTCCATCTCCAGCACGTTCCGAACTTGCATCAGATTAACGTGTTCCCGATAGCCCAAGCTCACGATCTCGTCAAAAGCACCCAACAACTCGAACGACTGTCTCTGAATCTCGCGCTCGTCCACGCTCTTACACATATCCGAGACCACACGGGCGAAGAGATGCAACGTATCGATATCTTGGAGGATGTTTGACGCCTTGTTAGTGATGAGGAGGATGTAAAGATCCTCGAGGGGTTGGTAGACGTAACGGACTTCGGCGGTTTCGACGGAGGTGTGTTGGCTGTTAGCTGGTATGAGTTTCGGGAAAGAGGCGAGGAGGGATTCGATTCTCGTTCGCGTCATCGAGTGGAATTGGCGCGAGAGGACGGCTGCATGGAATGGCTCAGACACGAAGCCATCACAAAAAAAGAGTCTCAGATCGTACCTTTGCCGCCTTTGGTGCAGATCGAGGCTGCCAACACGACCTGTATACGTCGTCAAGAAAAAATAGGACGAGGGAGAGATTTAAGACTGACCATCTTGTCTAAATTTCAGGGTGTTGAGATGGATGATGCAGTTGCACGCAAACGTGTTCTCTCATATTGTCACGTGACTCTTCACTTAGCGAATTTAAAGTTGATTTAAAGTGACCAAGTAAATGGTAGATGGCCAAGTACGAAATTGAAACAAGGCTTTAGATATCGCACGAACGCGTGCGGATAGGGCTGTACGAACGTGACGAGTGATAGATCGTTTGATTGCTACGATACCCCTACGACTATAAAGACGCGTAGGGCTCTGGGCTAGTTCATTGCGAGACTTCGTTACATAAATCCATCGTCTATCCACTGTCGAATAATTTTCATCCATTCAACATTCTCCATGGCACAGTCGCAGGTAGTAGTCAAGTATGCCCTCAGGGCTATGGAGCGGATCGCGCCCCTCCGACTCGCAGAAAAGTGGGACAATGTGGGTCGCTTCGGTATGCTCACTTTGATCTGTAATTCCAACACCATCTCCAATAGGTAGGCCTCCTGCTAGGTACGGCGCAAACATGATAGGTTTCTTCGGGAGTGTCCTTCCTGATGCGCACGACCAGAGTCGCCCATTCTGCGTCCAAATGCAAACCGAGTTCTATTAACGATCGAGTAAGACCCCATCTACCTTTGTCACATCCGAGAACGCCTTTATGATTCTTTTCTTCATCTAGCTTGACCTCCGCTGTTCTGCAAGAAGCGTTAGAATCCTCGGTAGCACTTGTCGTATCGTACCACCCTACGATCTTCAAACCTCTTTCGTCTTTCACGCTCTCCAACACCCTTCAAGCCTCTCTTCTCAAGCTTGCCGCAGCGGGCGTGTCGGTTTACTCACCGCACACGGCTCTCGATAGTGTACACGATGGTATCAACGACTGGCTCGCCCGTTGCGCTGGAAATCCAGAACATGTCAGTACACTGGGTTCCGTGAACGTCTCACTTCTCGGCGAACCTAAAGGCGACGAAGGCGGACTTGGCAGGCTACTCACGCTTCAAGATCCGTTATCGATCGAAGAACTCGTCGGGAGGATCAAGAAGCACCTCCATCTCCCGTACGGTAAGCAGGCCAAACCTGATGCTTTAATCGTTTTTAATGACGTGGGTGGACATGAATGGCCTGTCGTGCGTCACTTGCCTTTGGCTCCGCCGTTTGGCCCCGAATGACGATCTGCCCGTGTGTTCTTTGCTTCCATTCCCTCCCGTTATCATCCTTGCGCTGCATCTCTCTTGCCGTATTCGTGCACCCAAAGTCGACGTCGGGCGGCCGGTGGTGCCGCGTGAGGTACGGACGGTTGCGATCTGTGCGGGGAGTGGCGATTCGGTGCTTGTCGGTGTCGATGCGGACGTCTATTTCACTGGTGAAATGGCCCACGTACGTCCTTTTGGATTCCTCTGTTATCCTTGCTTCGTGCGTGTGGTTTGGGCGTTCGTCAGCGCCCTGTGGCTACCATTCCACGTCACTTTGGTGATGCTATCAGGCAAAAGCAACCTTGCTGATCTATCCCCGGTATAGCATCAAGTCTTGGCAGCGGTCGCAGCAGGGAGATACGTTGTCCTTTGTGAGCATATCCTCTTTCCCGGGCTTTCAAATGCCATTCCCCTTCTTTTCCTTCCCCACTCACCCTTGTCCCTTGCTTCATGTGATACGTTGACGCTGTCACTCGCGGTACCGGGTATGATCTTACTCCCGCGCGGTTGCCGATAACCCTTAGGTGGCCACACGAATACCGAACGTGGGTATCTCCCCATCCTAGCATCTAAACTGAGTTCGACGCTCAGTGAATTTGCAAATGAAACCATCCCATACTCCCAGGCGGTCCCACCGACGTCGTTGGCACCACATGGACCATCTGCATCAAGGCTTACTCCATCTGTCACCTTGACACAACAGGAAAAGGAGGCACTGAGGAACGTTAAAGTATTTGTCAGTGCGACAGACACGCATCCGCTGGAACGCATGTGACTAGGTCGAGTCGACCCCTGTCCTCGCTTCTCACCACTCCATGGGGGCACACGTTCGCGATCAACGATACGAGGAATTTGGAAAGAGGGTACTGGGAGAGGGGACAGTTTGAAACGGTGTTTTCGTCTTATTCTTGTCCCGATGAGTCTTATTCCGGATCCTCGGCCAGGTCTATGTGATCCCCCTTTTTCTCCCTTGCACTTTATTCATGTCGACCGTCTCCACACGCTCCCTCGACCCTTGTAACCACAAGAAGCTTTTGTGATTTGATTTTATGAAGAGGAGATGTGTGCGTATGTGAAGATGGTGACAACATTTGACCGCCGAGCAGGTGAAGCATAGGTGGGAAGGAGGGACGGTCTCTTTTTTTTTCCCGCATAAGACGATGAATTGAACCTACTTCGAAAAGAACAAGGTTAACGCAAGAAAAATGGGATCGCGTGGAGCGAACGAAATGAATCACCCTCCTGTCATCGATCAAATGACCCTTCCTCGAGGCCGCGTCGCCACTTCATCGTCCATGCCATCATCTTCTCACGTATACAGCTTCCATACACCCCCCCTCACTCACACACTCTCTCAAAAAAAGGCAGGCAATCGATTGAGCTTGACTCTAATCGGACAGAGTGCACCGGCTTGTAGGGCCGTTGGTACGTATGATGGGGTGACACGTCGTGCAACGCGATCGCATCAACGAGCCGTGCTAACGACACACTCACCCTCTGTATCAAACGTAGTTCAAGGTTCTCGATCGTGCGCGCAAGTGCTAAGAGGACACCATAATAGGATACGGATGATCATGAGAGGGGGGAGACTTCGGCGTTTGACCTAACCACCTCCCCCTTACTTCCTCGGGACCCACATCCCAAATCTGATACCGCTTCTCAAGCGCAAAGGTGCCGCAGCGCATAGCATCCGAGCTTGCATCGATAATGATGATGAGAACCGGTCGTTTGGGGACGTTATTATCGTGTACTACGATCATCTCTTTGGGAAAGGTTCAAGAAGGGGTACATGCAACTACGTAACCCCACGAGGTGGGGCTGCTCGTTCGTATGCTTTCAATTTCGGTGACGTTGACATGCCGGCGACGATAGGGACACTCACGAATAAGCACGAACACATTGGAGGGGGGGGGGTTAGAGACCAGGGGTTTGGCGCGATAACACGATCGTGAGGTGAGGATCGAGCGCGAGGCGTCTGCCTTGTTTTCGGCCGAAAGCCTCGGCCGAGAGCCACCGAAGACGCAGTGCGTACATTTGGACGGTTGACGAAGATACATGTATGTATGGATACATCCGCGCTCCGTCGTGGCGCAAAAACGTACAGAACGGCAGAGATGCGCTGTCGGATATTGCTGAAGAAGGTCCCCCAAAACCGACATCCCTATCGAGATTGGTCCGTAAATACCGCAATGGTTTACCGACGTTCTCGTTCGCTTTGCTTGTGTTTCAGACCGGTATTTGATAGGGGGGGATGGGCGGTGAAACGATGAGGTTCTTGGGCGTTGCGCGTCGACAAACTGGGTGGACATCGCTGACGTAGTTATGCCAATCTCCTTCCCCGCTTCGGACGGACACAAATTATCATGTCCAACTCTGTCAAACGCCACAAAATTCGCAGGGCACCGTCACCGGTCCCCGGGCATACGAAACAGGGTGAAGGAGGGGGGAAGGGGTATCGTTGACTGAATGAAATGAATATGGAGGTTCTTTTGCCATCCAGTGGAGGTTCAATTCGGGAAATGGAAGAGAACTCGCATACGCATGTCGCTTCTCGCGTGTCGGGACGTGGGACACGTCCCTCCCCCCCTAAAAAGAAAACGCCACGAACTCGATTGACAAACGCGAATCACGTTTGACCCGTCGTCTGGGTGCGTTCTCAGGCGAACGAGGGTGGGCGTTGGCTCGTCGACACGGCGAGTTTAGAACACAGTATGAAATAGCCCTCGGGGGTTTGTTGTAAGCGCGGATAAAGCGCAAGAGAGGGGCCGTGATGGCAAAAGTGGGACACGGAGTGAGGATGTACCTGCGCAGTCACGCTCACACACGCTGTGTACGCCTGGGAAAACATCCGAGAATTCGGACTTCTTCTCGGTGCCTGGATAGTACAAATATGAGTAAATTCGGAGGGAAAATGACCAGAGCGAATTTAGGAGGAGCGAAGCGATACTGGCGAGGAACCGACGACGGGTCCAATTCAAGGCGGAAAAACGGAATGAGATGAAGACGACTTGGGTAGGGAAAGAAGGCGTAAGAAAAAGGGGAAGGAAAAGCGATGGTCATCGATCGCGGCCTATCATGCTATCATGCGATCGACGTTTCTCCTGTGGGGGGTTGGGTTCGACAAGGTTGTGAATGTGGTGAGTACAACGTTTTCCCTGAAAGATCGAACGTGAAGGTTCGAACGGCGACAAGGACGGGTGTGAGCGGTTCATATTGCCTGGGTGAATAGAATGTGCATGCACGGCATCGTGCTTATCGATTGGTATTGGGCGGAGGGTGGATTGAGACTTCCACAGGGACAAGGGCCCCGTCGAGATAGGACTGACTAGCAAAACGTGCAGCGGTGATATCGCATAATTATGGCATTTGATAGAAGCGTTGTGGGAGGAAGGCACGGGTTGATCGAGGGGGAGAGAGAGAAGAATACGGTCTATGACCGTGTACCATCCGGTCGGCGGAGGGGACACCAACGATAAGCGTCAGCATGCACACACAGGCGTGTATGCGGAAGGTGTGGGGAAGCGGGGAAAAGTGGGGAAATATGGATGATCGGAAGAAGACGGGTTAAATTTGACATTGCTGATGCATGGGATGCTCGAGAATGGACTAATGAGACGGAGGGCGGAGACGCATAGGCGGATGTATTGAAATGCGTGGGATTGGATGCAGGGGACGAGGTCTGGACGGTCAAGGGTAGGCGGGTATTCGCGCGGTGGACAAAAATTACGCGGGTACCCGTCGCTGAGTGTCAGCATTCGCGGCGACCAACGATTGTT
Source organism: Neoboletus magnificus (assembly GCA_003316145.1). Classification (NCBI taxonomy): domain Eukaryota; kingdom Fungi; phylum Basidiomycota; class Agaricomycetes; order Boletales; family Boletaceae; genus Neoboletus; species Neoboletus magnificus. The sequence goes on from QFEI01006987.1 coordinate 19,104, forward strand.
TCTCAGAGACGCAATAAATCACGGAATTCGATCAACGATGGAGGGGACTTCTAACGTTGAGGGGAAGAGACTGGACGCGAAAGAAGGCTGACCATGAATGGAACTTGGAGCGGGAAAAAACTTTCAAAAACGATATATATCAAACGGCGAATGTGTTACCAGAATTACCTGAATGATCCCATGCCTTGTTGCATTTTCAAGGGAAACCTAGATTAAGTTGCGGATGTGGGGATGTCCAAAGTAGATCAGCCACTTGGCATGTATGACACCCCGAACGAAACGTTGAGCTTAACTGACAAGACCCCCCCCCCTCCCCCCTATGAAAAATCAAGTTCGGATTATTGGATGGGAGGCCCTACCTTTGTCTGCTGACAGTGTGTGAGCCGGCAGGTTACCACAATACAACCGGTCACGGAAAGGTAGAGTATGCGATCGGGGAAAACCTGGCGACGACGGCCGTTGGGCGCAGTTTAGATAGCAGATCGATCACATAAGGAGACTTGGCGAAATGTTGGATTGCAGGTCCACGATGGGGCACTAAACCCCCGCATGACACCATGAATATCAACCATCTCGAGTGAGCAATTCACTACCAAAATACTTTATCTCGGCAGGTGACATAGTGAGGAACCCAATAGCGACGAGGAACCCAGCAGGTGAGCCTTGAGCAACATATTTGGAATAATTGGAGAGAGATTGTTCTTGTCCTTGTCTTCGTCGGAAAACGAGTGGCAATGATCACGTGAGTTGGACGCGTCGGTATCATTCCCACGGCCCACCAAGTCGAACATGCGCGCCAGTCCACTGCGGGTTACATACACTACGACGTGCCACTCAACTAGAAAGACAGAAAAATGGATCAGGATATGATCACCGACATTACGCTCGACCACCTACCAGATCTCTCCGAGACCAGCGTGTCTTTCCAGATCCCAAATAGCAACGCATCCGCGGACTTGCTCCTCGTTGACGACACCGGCGGATTCGACTTGCTGTGCAACGCCATCGACGATGACGCGAGCTTTGCCCCCGTAACGCTCAGGCATCCCCGCGGACCATCCCTCACGCTAGGCGAACTAACCCCAAGGGTTGACACCACATCACGTCCTATGCCGCGTTCACGATCATCTACGCCTACCCAAGTGCCGTCCTCATCAGCTAAGCCATCTGTCATCCAACGTACACTCACCCTCGGACATTCCAGTCTTGACAAACGCAGAAAGACCCCATCTCGCGCCACGTTTGTACACCGGCCTTTGGAGAGTCCGTTGGTGTCCGAGGAGCGCTTTCACCATTTGCGCGCGGAGATAAGCACGCTTGGTCAGGCTGATGAAGCACCATCCCATGTGCGGATACATGAATTGGACCCTGTGGAGGAGAGTTCTGTCGAGTGCGACAGTCCTTTGCGCGCCAAATCGGAATCGAGGAACGACACACTCGACAGCCCCCCGGCATCCGAGCACCATCTTGACCCAGTTCCAGAGGAGAAGGACACTTTCCAGCACGTCAAAACACCAGCCGACCTTGACGTAGCCATGGCTACGGGTGGTGATTGTCCAGCCGAAGCGACGACTATCCCGCCACCTACGTCTCGTCCAAAGTCGAAGCGAGGTCCGAGGACGAGTGCAAAGCATGTGAGTCAGCTTTTGTCATCGACTTCCTCCATCTACGTACTAATGAGCTGTCTCAAAGACTGTTGCGGCTGGAGGGATCTCTAAGCGTCCTGCAGTTTTGGTAACGCACGTGCCGAAGAAGACGAAGAGTAAACCATCTCGCGTTCTGGAAGCACATCAAGTTCCCCCATCCGCAGTCCCCCAAATTACCCCGCCGCCGCAATCTATTGCCATTGATACCGTAGAGGAATTGCTTCCGCTCGCTTGCATAAGTGGCGATATCGACTCCAGGTCCGAAAATACCCAAAGTATGCGCTTTAGCACCGGTGGAATGGCTGAACGCCTCGTGTCATACAGTCAAAAGTTCATATCCTCAATTGGGTAGGTCTGCTGATGCGTTTCAAGATGGTCATTTGGTACTGATTGCTGTGCCTTCCGGATGGTTTTCTGTTTGTTTGGTGCCTTCTCGAAATTCGTTGCTGCCGTAATCGTTTGCGCAAACCTTGTTGACCTATGCGAAATGGTCGCTACTTAGACTTTACAAGCCCTGCCCCGAAAATACCTTTACAGAAGCTGCCGACGATGCTGTTAGAGTGGCAAACGCACACGCCGGAACTCGGCTGCCAACCCCTGCTCTACCCCCCTCGCCGCCACCCGAATGTATTGATGATATTCCCAGTGGCCACAGCGAGCAATTCAGGCTATCTGAAATTTCGCCGCACAAACAGCCGCCCAGCCCCTCCCAGCCAAACACCGCAACAGACACTGGAACTCTACAGCAAGGCAGGCAGCGCGTCACGACTCCCATGCGGCCGGCCAAGAAGCGCGCGAGCATGGATGGAGATCCAACACCAGAATACCGTCGGCGCAAAAGGGGCAAGACAATGCTTGCGGATGCCGATTCCGGGCGCAGATCCTCGGATAAGGCAGTTTCCCAAGCCCTACCCCTTCCAGCCAAGAAGGCGGGTCATGAGGGTCAACCGGTCACGCACGCTGAAACCTGTGACAGCATTCGGCACCCAAACTCATCCAAGTCGGCACTGCCGAGTGCGCGCACCAAGTACAAGCCCAAACTCAAATCTTCCTCTGGGTGCAAAGGGCCAACACTGGATGCATTTCCATACTTGTCAATCTCGCGTCGAGTACATCGGACGATTAACAAGAACAAAGGGAAACACGATGAAGGGCGATCCGAGGCCGCGAACGTTCAGTCTGAATCGTCACTGAATGGGTCTTCGGCAAACTCCCGCCTGCGACAAGCTAGGAGAAATGGGAACGCCGTACAACCCTTTCATGGCCGTCAGTGTTCTGGCCCGATCTCGACCGTTGATTTACCCTTGATAGAGAAGCAGGTACGCGAGGTCTATTAACGGAATAATCGTCCTAAGTGCGCTGACTGTGAGCTGTTATGATTGATCCTTATTGGCGCTCACTGCTTCTCTGGCCATGCTGTGCCCTTTTTTTTTCTAATGAATGCGACAGAATGCCACGTTGTCTGTGGCACCGCTGACGAAGCCGGTTGGATTTACGTTCCGAGTAGACAGCAGACTGGAAGCGCGCAAAGTGGAAGAGAGGCTGGCAGCGAGCGAGCCCGGGAAGACGCACCTGCTACATCCCGTGCCTGATTTCAGGGTACTCCGGTCATCGCATCAAGCCGAGCTCGCAATTCACAGGCCTGAGGGTGTCGTTCCGAGTGCACCCGTCGTGCCGTTCTTCTTTTGCACGGAACAACGCGCCAAGGAGAGAGAGAAGTTTGATGAAATGGTGAGACGTAAACAAGAGGAGATGGAGAGGCTAAAAGAGGAACAACGGCGACGCGAGGCAGAGGAGGATGAAAGGGCGATCAAGGAGTTACGTCGGAAAGCAATACCCAAGGCAAACGAGATCCCGGAATGGTACGCTGACATGCCGAAGAGAAAGGGGACGGCGGTGTGACATTGATGGAGGGGTGAGCACGGTGAATTGACCATGGCATGATGTACGGGGTGATACGATGTGACTTGACCACGGGTATGACGCCGGTTTCGAATTGTTTCCTTTCTTCCTTGATTTCTTTTCGCGTTCATTCTTTCGTTTGTATCTTTATCTCTGCCGCATGTTCTTTTACATCATGTCTCGTCCGGTGATGGCTTAGGACGGCCCAGTTTTCCCTTTTCCACACGTCGTGACACAATGATAAGTTTATTCTAGGATTAATGAACCAAGGGGAATGGGAAGAGGGACAGTTTAGACGCATTACGACCGTTGCGTGACCTCCATCGTGCATGGGAGAAGCGCAGGCACCCCGACCGACTCGGAACCTTGTTTCTTTGCATTTTTTTTTCTTGCAGTTTTTCGCCATACCTGACCAAAAGGAAATGACATTTCGATCCCTGGTGCGATAATAGCCGAGCATAGTGTCATATCCGTGGACTCAAGGTTGAAGCCGGTTCAGCGGCGTCGATCTAAATGTGCGTGGTACGATTGCTGTGCGAGTCGTTTTCGCTGCTGAGGATGAGATTTAGGTACGAGATTTGTCTGTCTGTCGTTCTTCTCCTTCCTTTTTTTTGTTTACAAGTTTCATCCACGTCGCCGAGTGGCGCTCACATGGAATCTCGCATGGTTTGGTTGTTCAATGTCCTTTATGTGGATGAATCGGACCGGAAAGAACACTAGTGTGGGGGTGCGCGTTCATCGAATCAACTAAGCGAGCGGTCGATCTAGCACAAGGTGTCTAAACAGGACGGCGATACGTGACGACCGCGCCTTTGCAGTTGGCATCGCTTTTCGTCTCAAATCTAGCCCCCTGTTACCGGGCCACGTGCGAGAAACGAGACCCAGGATGGTGTTGTGAACGTACTGGCTATTTGCGATGACGGGCTCATCGCCTCCAACACAGGTCGCGTGTTTGCACTGGCATTGGCGTTGGCGTTGGCATCGGTGGCGGGGGCGAAGGTGAGAAGGCGATGGCTGATTATGGCTTGGCGTTTGCTAGTAGAAAAACAGGAAGCCGGATGGGGTCAAAGAAGCCCCAGAGCGTTTGAATTGTGTTTTGACATGGACAAGTGGCTTGGCAGGTGGATGGGCTTGTTCGTTCCTGGACATTGTTTTGCCGTCCCTCACGTCTGAATCTAATCTGTCGGAACGCAACGAACGAGAAGCGTAAATAATGATGACGAGAGAGTCGTGATGAGAAGTGGAAGGTTAGTATGAGTTTTTTTTTTTGGTGCGGAAGGTGGGGGGGTCAGGGAATAAGAACAATGAGCGGATGAAATGGAATTGCATTGTTTCTTATTCTTATTTATTTTCTCGGGGTTATTCTTGTAGCGGTGATTTAGGTGATTAGCTACAGGGAGAATGGGGAGACGTAAAGATGAGCAGCAAGGGCTTGGTGGAGACCATGCGGTGCCGCTGCGGACAAAGGAGGACAAAGGAGGACGTGCTGCCGAACACGTTGTGGAGGGTGTAATGAAAGAGGTGTGTTGTGTGGAGGGGGGCGTGTGTGCGTGTGGAAGGGGGGGAAATGTGGGCGATGTGGAGTGTCGCACGAAATTGGATCCGTGTATGCAGGCTGAATCAGCACCAAATCTAAGCTGGACAGCGACACAGCCCGGCGTGCCGATCGCTGAGAGAGCGAGAGGCGTGTCAGTTGGACAGGCAACATTGCCATGTTGGGTTAGATACAGATGGTGCCGTACGTTATCTGGACAAAAAAGACAAGGAGGACCCGGGGGAGGGGATCGTGCCAGAGATGTGGGCAGATGTGACCTCGAAAGGCTATCGTGGGTCGTGACCAAGCAGGGGAGGGGAAAAAGATAGCGCCCAAGAATCGGACTGATTGAGGCTGTTTCTTTTCAGACCACCTTCGAGCGATGTGACCGCCAAGGGTCCACTTCTCTCTCTTGCCTCTTTCGGTCTTGCATCACCTTTGGTCAGGTGCCTTTTCGCCCGCCATCACTGACGCCACAACACGCATCCTGTCTTTTTTCTAACCCGTCGGAATTTTCATGCTTTCTGTCCAGTCCGATAACGGAACTTCTCCCCGGCCAGCTGCCTCTTTGGAAACACATAAAAGCTCCTCCTCCTGTCCCCCCTACCCACCATCACCGCATCTCATCCTTACTCAGTCATCACTGCCACTCCTCTTCAGATGCATTCCGCTGCTGCTTCCTGTGCCTGCGCCTCATCGATGACGCCTGCTCACTACTGCACTCACTCTGCGCCCTCCATCCCCGTCTCAATGCGCCAAGGTCATGATGACTCGACCACCTTTGCGGACGCGAACGCACCCCAGTGCTGCCACTGCGGTTGGCGCGGCTCTCATGCCCCCAGCTGCCCCTTCCGCTGAGCATCTCTCCATCACGATCTCATACTATTTATTCCCCCATCGCTCGTGAGTCTCCCTCTGCCACGTACTACGTGCTCCGAAGCCTAATCCACCCCGTCGTAGATGTCCTTTGCCCATGTTGTCAATCAATTTAATCGTCGATCGCATCTGTTTTCTCGCAGTGTATCACCATACGCATAACACCACGTGCATATGCGCACGCTAGTCAAAGGCCTTTCTCTTACCAGAGAGCCTCACTCATGGACATTCCGCAGTTGTACGATCAGCGCTAGTTCGTCACACCTCTTATTGTTGTTTGTTGTGTGGAGCCATCTTTTTGTTGTGTGGAGCATTGCGGGGTATCGCCGTGACGTTGTTGCCATGCAGGTTCGTCGGAGCGGAAGGGGCGGGAGTACTATACCATCCTAGACTCACACACACATGCCGAGAGGGGCCTGCATTGTATATCACCCGCTTTGCCAACAATCCAAATCCTAAATCCATACTTGCATTCGAAACGATCACTGATACCCTCGGACCGACGAATTCATCCGGACGTGTCATTTTTCAACCTCCGCCACCCACATGCCGATATGTGGTCCGATGGCCATGGAACTGTTTTATCACCTCTCATTTCGGACTCTGTTCACATCCCCAGTGGACGCAAAGCAGACACTATGCGTCATAGACATCGGCGTTTACGCATTTTGGAGTAATAACCCAAGAAAAAAGAATTTGCCAGAATAGTAAACCGAGCGCTGATCGCCCGACGTCTGCTCCAGATATATAACACCGCACGTTGGTAGGACGAACCCGCCGGGGTTTCGGCGTGGCAGAATGTGGCAGGTCGAACCCAACCATGGGTTATCCTGGACGGAGTTGGAAGTCTGGTGAGACGCACGGCTGGCTCACCCCGGCCCGCTTCTAGTGCATTTGGGTGCCTTTGGCCGGACATTCCGCGCGACGCTCGGACGTTTCACGAGAATACGTTCGACCTAGACCACGTTCAGCAGAGCGGATATCCAACCAAGTTCGGATAATCCTTTTCAGTACCTGTAGCCAATTTAGGGAGGACCATGTACAGAAATAATATCGAGAACGTCGCCAGAGGGTATAGTGTGTGTAGAGTTATTTCTGGAATCCTGGCCGTTTCTTTTTTCCTCTCGCGAGCCCCCTTTTCTGTGCTGCGAACAAGTTTCCTATTTTGATTTTGGGGACCCGCTTGTTCACGAACCTCACAGCAACAGTGATCATTGATCACGATGACTTCGAGTATCAACGACCTGTCTTCACAGGTCCCTTGTCATTCGGATGAGCTCAAGGTCTCATTCCCCCAGGAACATGTTCTCCTCTTGACCCTGAATCGCCCTAGGCACCTTAATGCAGTCTCCCCTCAGCTCACCAACGACCTGAAGTCTGTCCTGCACTGGTTCGACGAGGAGCCAAGTCTCTGGTACGTTCCCGTCCAGCATCGCCTCACCGGTCACCCACATCTGTTGTCAAGGGTTGTGATCGTCACCGGCCAAGGTCGCGCCTTCTGCGCGGGCGCCGACCTGAAAGCGTAAGTGCTACCATGTCATCCAGTTGCTTACTCTCTCTTTCTCATCCCAAAACGCTTCATTCCTGTAAATACACGTTCCCCCAGATGGCACCAGGCCCAAATGGATGGTCAAGTCACCGAACAAGAAGCCGTTGCGTCGTCTATCCACGGGTTCGCGGCCATCTCTCGCCGGCACGTCTCATGCAAACCGATCATTGCTGCGGTGAACGGATCAGCATATGGCGGCGGCGTGGAACTCATTCTGAATTGCGATATCGTCGTCGCAAGCGAGGATGCCGTCTTTGCGCTTCCTGAAGTGAAGCGTGGTGTTCTGGCAGCACAAGGTGGTACGTAGCCTTCCCCTTCGTTCTGCCCTGTTCTCTGTTCGGCGTCCGTCTCGCGTCCGTTCCTCGGAGAAATCCCATGCGACGACGCTTCACGCCAGTGGTCCCCTCGGGTTTTTGATTTTGCGTTCGCCTCCCATCTTTGATTTCTCCACGTCTGGGGTGTACGAATGGAAACGAATGAGTGCTGATTATGATGCATCTTTCTTCCGCAGTTATCCCAAGGTTGGCGAAGACGGCTGGTCATCAGGTATGATGCGCTTTCCGGGGGTGATTCACCCGCTGTGATCTCCGGATACTGAGAAAAACTAAAACGCCGTCTGTCGTTCCGTTTGACATGTAGCTCGCTTCTGAGATGCTACTCTTGGGAAACCCCGTCAGTGCCGTCCAAGCCAGAGACAGGTTTCGATTGTGAGTCCTCGCTTTCACACACTATCACCGCGTATGATTTTATTCAAAGCACGTGCTTCTTTCTTGATCACGGCTCACGGTCATTTCTGAGTCTACAGCGTAAACGCCGTCGTTGAAAAATCGAAAGTCTTGTCTACCGCATTCGAGGTTGCACGACAAATCACGTTGAACTCGCCAGATTCCGTGCAAAGCTCAAAAGAGGGTCTTATTCTCGCACAGAAGCATCACTTTGAACAAGCGGTTCAGACTCACTCGCTAAGTGCCGTGAGTAAGCGATTGTACAATGGGGAAAACATCAAGGCGAGTGGTCATTCTTGATTCCCTTGTTTGATCTTCTCCTCGCTCTCCCTTGCCGCGTCTCCGCGCGGTGTCCGAGTACTGTGCCTGTCGTATCTCGCCAGAGCACCCCAAAACTTGAATCATGTCACAGTTTCTCTTCCTTTGACAATTCGAATTTCTGACTCATCGCCCTTTCTTCCAGGAGGGTCTTACTGCGTTCGCGGAGGTATGAATCATTCACACGTGACCCTATGTTGTGCTTTCTGTGGATCTAAATTCACCCGTCTCTGTCTTTCCGGTCCTGCCCGATTCCGGATGGCCTTGTGCACAGAAACATCCTCCGAGATGGAGAAACCCGTCTAGGCTCTGATCGACCCTTGGTGGTCCCACTTCATCCGAATTTAGGCCATCTCTTCCCCCGATATCGGCGACGGTGAAGACGATCCGATGTTTGAGGCCCCGAGATAAGTATAATCCTCATGCCACACGCGTCCTTGTTTTGGACGCGATCAGGGCTGCAGTATCGCATTTCGGCGTTCGGGTTCGGCGTCTTGATCAAGTCAATCAAGGTCGGGCTTTTCGGAGTGGGGCAGGTCGTGCACTATTGAAAGCGTGCCGTTTCTTTGTTCTCTTTTTTCGCTACATTTGTTCTTAATTTTATTTTATTTGATGTCATCGGTGGTTGGCGTTTGCCGTAAGGCGATGCACGATGGTGTGATAATGTAGGTGTCCATTTCCGTGTGTACTGGATATATCATACTCATGTGGAATGATGATGCCATGGAAATGTGTGTGATTTCACTGATGGGGTTGGTATCGTAACATCGAGGCGTTCATGGTGTGTTGCGAGGCTGCCACTCGCTTCGCCATTCGGAATACCTGTGTCGAGAACGTTCGATCGGACGAGTTACGAAGTCAATACAGGATGTGGCTGAAAAGCTGAAAAGCCTCATGCACATGGCGTAAACATAGGCCGACCGGTACTTTTTCTAATTTCCTTTTCTTTTTCTCTCTCTCTCTTTTGGACATCCCGTCATCGCAACGTCTCGAGGCTCTTCGGTAGTAGTAAACCCGAAATCCGTGCAGCGTGCTCGGGTAAGATGCTGATGGATCATACCATGGATCACATTGATACTAGCGCTTTTTGCTCAGCCCATCCTCTTCTCCTCGGGGATCCGAATACAGCAAATAAGAAGCAAGAAAAAGGTGATGCGGATGGCGAGTTGACATTGGCAAGGCTGACGCATGTACATGAGTCGTTCGGCGCGGCGTCACCGCGTCTTCTGCTGGGCGTTTAAACGTTTACCGGTCATGTGACACCGACATGCGTCTGTTGGTTGGTTTGGATTTCTTCAGTACCACCTTGCGCATCACACATGAACATTTCACAACGTCATCGACCCCCGGAAAATAACAAAACAAGGTTATAGTCAAAAAGAGCCGCACATATGCACATATGGCGTATACTCGTCGTAAACAAACGTCAATGGCGGCCTCGTTACCTCCGAGGGGTAACCATGCGTGGCTGATCCAGAAAAGATCAATGGATCATGACCGGCGTACAACATGAAATGACGCACATCTTCTTACATATTCGTGATCCCCTTGGTACGTACGATGCGGGTGAACTTGAGGAGTGTGTTCACCGTTGCGCTCCCCCGAGTGATCGTCCTTGTCCATGAAAGGCATTCTACGTTTTTTTTTTCCTTTGCAGATCTGGAGATCCTGGCGCTTGCTCGTCGCCGAAAGGTAAACGAAACTCCTCCTTGGGACTTATAGCGAGTCGTGTTATCATGGCAGTGCCCCGATCTCGAACGAGGTACGGTTTTGGGCAAAAGTAAACCGAGGCGCGGCATCAATTGGACTGGAATGCAGGACGCTTGCGTTTTGGATTTGTCGTGCTTGACTGCTAGCGGCCACTGTCGAAATTTCGCTCTCTGCAAAGCTTGCTGATGATATCATGCTTACGGTTTGACAGCATGTTCACGCTCCGTATCGCAACTCGGATGACTGTATTATACAGGACGTCTCGGATCTTGTCCTGCCATTTACAAACACCGATGTCAATAGCGAATGAACAGCGAACAAGTCTAGAAAAAACGGTCACGTAAGAAAAGAATACCCCTTTGCGCGTTTTGTGTTTGTGACGGGAGCGAGAATTAGCCGAGATGACGTGATGAGCTAGGAGGGGGGTTGCGCATCAAACCCTCCTCACATGGTCAAGGTCCGATTCTCTTTCATATCACAGGGCCGGCTGCCGGTGGAAGAAGCCGAACGAGGGACATGGGACAAGGATAAGCCGTGTGGACGAAAGAGGGGGCGAAAGAGAAGGGCGTAAGGCGGGCCAAGGATGCATTCCAAAAAGTAGGAACGATGATCCTCGTTGTTGCAGCGTGTATCCTGTGGCAGACCATCCGAAAGGCACATGTGCAAGAGGAGAAAACCACCGGTTGGACCAGGTGATCATGATCAGGGATGACTGGAATGAATGTTTGGACGTGGCCAGCATGAACATGTGCGCGCTGGGAAGCGATAGCTATGACGTGTTAATCCCGTAGTCATCGCGATTGAACACACTTGACGGCCGATCGGGTGAGAGGGGACTTCGCGCACGGACATGGCGACCGGCCTGGGTCGTGCTTCTTTCGAGTAGGGGCCTAGCCTGGAAGGGGATGCGCGCAAAGATAGACAAGGGTATCGAAGCGCGCAGAAGCGGCACGCTGATAGCGAACGGACCAGATGTTCCGGCGTTTCGGGGTGCAACATGCAATTCAGTCGTGTACCTTCATTCAACCATTGGTGTTTGGTGTTGAGGTGTAATCGAGGAAGGCGCGCGCAAAAACGAACTGCGACATGCCTGTGGCTAGAAGTTGCTGAAGCGAATTGAGGCGAGGCAAAAAATGAACGTGGCCGAGAAGACCATCGCGGGTGATAAGCGTCAACTGACCGTTCGACTTCCAGGGGTCCCGATCGAGAACCCCATAACCATGGAAAAGCCACAACGCGAGGAGCGGCATGGTGAATGGAGATTCCCGCTGAGTTGGATCGTCGGGGAATTCCTGTTGACGTTTTGTTGTGGTACAGGGGCTTGATGGGCATGGACGTCCATGCGCCGCGACTGTGTGCGCCATCAGAAGTGATACCCGCAGGGAAGAGTAGACGGCTTCGTTCTATACATAACCATTTCCTTGCTTATTGGAACGAGAAGATGAAAACGCAGTCGTACGACTACGTGTGAGCCACGTAAAAATGGTTTCCTGCAAGCCGAAGGTGCCAAAACAGTGGGGTCTGTTCCATAAACTTGGATGAAAAACGTCTTGATTACTCACAGTAGCCTCCAATGTGACTTTGACTGTACGACATTAGCTTCATGGAGGAAGATGAGGGGCAAGTTTAGGCTAGCGGGATGCTGGCATGTCCAAGTGCTTCCAAATGCAAGCGTGATGTTGCTTAGTAAGCCAAGACCACTCCTTGTTCACCATCATGTCCACTCAAGAAGAACAACTCATAGAGCTCATGCTCGAGCTCAAAGTACGTGTATCTCCGTTCCATTGATCCTAATGACACGTTCATCTATTGTCCATGCAACAGAAAACAACGCCGCAGCAAGCGCGGTCCATCCTCACATCAACACCACAAATAGCTTACGCCCTAATGGCACTCATGGTCAAGATGAATGCTGTAGACGTGCAGGTCCTTCAGGTACGTGCGTTTATATCTCCAATTTCTGGACATTGTGTGTCCTCCCGCAACGTCTCGAGCCATTAACCTCTTGCGTTTGACCCGCTCCGGACGCGTCGCACATTCTTAATGGATTTGCTCGCAGAAAACGCTCACTACGTATTCTGCAAACATGCCACCACCTCCAGCTCCGCCGCCTACGCAAACATCTTCTCAGGTCACACCCGCTTCTGCTGTACCACCGCATTTCGCGCAATATCGTACTCCTACACCGCAGACCCATACACCACCTCATTATGGCGGACACGGTCACGCGCCCCAACCATCAAGTCAAGTGCCATACATGGCACTAGGCCAAAGTCAATACGCTGGTCCTAGCGGATTTGGAACACCGCCTCCTGTGGCGCCACAGATGAATAATGTCGGCTTGCCAGACGCACTCGCGTCAATACCAGAAGAACAAAAGGTAATGCTGATATGCATTGCTAATACATCTTCCGGTGATCTGCGTAATGGCAAACCTAGCTTACTAGACCCTTGGCTATTCCGTCGCGATCTTGCTAAATAATCCTTATTATGTGACATTGTTCTCATGAACCCTACCTAGGCCATGATCATGCGTGTCATCGCCATGACTCCAGAACAGATCAACATGCTACCCCCACTCGAACGGGCTGGTATCATCCAACTCGTGAGTTGATGATGTTTGGTTTCATAGGTTTCCGTGCTCAATAAGATACTTCTACTTCCGTGACTTCCATCGTCATTTCCGCTTGACACTGATGCCCGTCACTCTCCGCCCTCTTACCGCCTCGCAACCTCCCCGCCCAAAATCCTGATCTTATCTTTCCCCACGTCTCTACCTCTCTGTATCTTCCGTCTTCATCCGCGATCCCGCTTCCTGCTTTCTATAGCGTACGACACTAGGGTTGCCCTCATAGATGTGATTGGAATTGGATTCCTTCTCATTACTTCCCGACTCGGGGTCACCTGAAGTGTGAACTTTGGGCGGAGATGATTGTACAGACGTCATGTCCACATGGTCCACAGTTCTTCGTCGGTTGTTAGGCTTACCCTTACATGGCCAGTGCGTCAGACGACCCTATTCGATCATGAACCCTGGGAGTACTCACACGGGATGATGGGGGTAACGAAGTGTCCAAATCGCGGGGAAAATGTCCCGGCTCTGTACGCACCTTTTGAAACTTTTACCTCCCTGCACTTGTCATGCTGGTCGTTGGCGCTTGGTCTGGGAGAACCGTTTTTCTGAGCAGGCACTCTGAGGAAACCTTGGCACCAGAATCGAGCGTCGTTGGAGCTCGCTCCCGAAGACGTCTGAAACTGGGGCTATACGTCCGTTGCTATGTTGACGTCTCGATATCGCATCTGTGTCGGTTCCTCCCCGGATGTCTCAGCGCCTGGGGGTAAATACAAACATCCTTGGTCTATTTCACGTGAAAATTCTTGGCATGTCAACGGAAAGTTCCAGTGCAAACAAGATCGTCATAGAATAGGTAACGTCAATGACTGGGGGCGGGCCTTCGTATTGGCGGGCGCCTGGTGGGGTTTGGTCTTTCGCCGAGGATCTGCAGTACGGGTACAACCGAGAGTGATGGTCTAGCTCCCCGTCCGCCTCCATCATCTAGGGCGATGTCAACCTCTGGACGGTCCCCGTTGGGTTGTGTTTGCGCATCATCACGCATCCTAGTCGATACGTATCACTCGTTGCCCACACACAAAGATGGATCGTCGTCGGTCGGATCTCAGAGGCCACTCGTGCCAAGGGGGTGAGTCCGACCATCGCAATATACCCCCTTTTTTTTCACGAACTCGACAAGTCGCCAATCAATGTCTTCGTGCTGCTAAGAGCACTTTGGTATTCTTTTCAGGCAGATGGACGGACCTACGGACTTGTGTGGATTTGCAAGGATTTACACACTCTACACGCTCAGGGACGTGGAGAACGGCAGACGTCGGACGTCGGACGAGATCCTCGGTCCCCGGGATCCCCCCATTGCCCCCGCTGTGAGCAGCTCCACACCTGTCGAAACTGTGACGGCAGCCACGGTGGCGACACTGGTGAGGGATCAATTAATCAGCCTGGATCAATTCATTTCCATAGTTGAGAGCACATGTCCAACCCAGCCTTACTTACGGTACATCCCATTTTGTTGATCGTATTATCCTTAATCCTTGAGGCTCTGACGCCGATCCGTGCTTCCAATGAGTCGGCTATGTCCACATGCCGCATCAAGGACCAAGGGTCACTCGGCGGGTGTCGCAGGTAGATTGTCGGGTCAGGGCGGTTGACTGTGGGGATGCTAATTATGTCTGTACGTCGTGCCTCGGGGCGGAAAAGTTGAACCGTTGGCTGTCCCCAAGTCGGCGTTCCTTGCGAGGGACTCGCCGATGTCACAAAGACGGCGTCCGGGCGATCCCAAAGCTTGATAATAGATCTGTCTTGCATTTCATGCATAGCATCGGCTATTATATATCCCAGTGTCAGCTCACGCTGTTAGGCCTATTCCTTGGAGCATCTGTATACTATTATGACTTCTGCCTACAGCCTCACTCGCGATGTGGTACGTTTATCTGAGGTATACGATGGAGAGCCCGTTCGGACTGTTACATGACGGACATAAACGAACTAACTACGCTTTGCGATCAACGCGTTGATCTTGTTCTTTGGCATTCCTTGCAAATCATCGTTGCCGCCCACAATTTCACCACCTGGGATGCAACACCGATCAGCAGCAAGAACGCTGACAACCACAAGAAAGGGACACTGACTGATGAATGTGCGAGGGACAGAACGTGCGCCGGTCTTCTTCTGAAGATAGTCCTGAATAGCATTCCCGTCGTCTCGTTCGTCCAGTCTACTCGAGCGGATGAGTCAACTTTCTCTTCATCCTTTCCCCCCAGCCACAGGAAAAAAGAAAAAGAAAAAAAGGCAGGTGAGAGAAGGTACGCACTCGACGACCTGGACGGTTTCCTCTGGATAATTGGTCGTAAAGTATTGTTTGGTTGCCCTGCAGTAGGGGCACCAAGACTTGGAGAAAACGACAATCTTGTTGTCTGCGATCTCGGCCTGATTAAGGATTCAAAGGAACAGATAACGTTAGCATTCGTTGCACCCAGAACACGCCCGGCCGAGGCCTAGCCCGGACGCGTGCCTCAAAATGGACCTTGGATACCCACGTCGACGAATGCTGCTACGGACGACATTCTGAATTGTTGTTGAGCAAGTGAAGATGAGGATGCGGTGGCAGAAAAAGACAGGAAGTAGGCGTGGGGAGGAGCCTTGACAGCAGAGGACAGAGAACGATATATATGGGACAAGATCATGATGGAGTCCGGACTGGGGTGTTGAATAATCCGACTCGACTGCTCACCAAGGTTTTATTTAACTACGGTCATATGACTCGGCATATTCAACTAGCATCTTCTTTAACGCGCTCGCGCATCATTCATACGACCGAAGATATAATGTATCGTGAGATTTCGGAATACCAGCGAAACCATCGCCGATAGCAGCGCCAAAACACTGGCACGTGATGTCAGACCCGAATGTTTCACAGTCAGACGTGCACCGCTGATCGCTCCAAGTCAGATACTTTGGCACAGACTCGCAGATAAATGCTTCGATCGGCAAGCATGGATCCATAGATGCCATAGCTCCCAGAATCAGGTCGGTCAACATACTTGGTACCAATCCATGCCATGTTCCTCGCGTTGCTGTCGTTTCATAACTCCCGACGCGTATCCTTTGCTTGGGTATGTTCATTGCTCAATTTTAGCTGACTTGTATTGGGTACAATGGTTGAGAATCAGGAACTACTATACCCTTGAACTTGGGACTTCTGATATTTCCAGGGTCCTTCAGTCCTTCACAATGAAGATGCCTGGATTTATTCGGGTCGATGATCACGACGAAAAATCGGTGAGCTGGTAAGTATGGATGCAATAAGACTCATGGACGAAGATTTGCTGGACAGGCAGGTAAGCGAAATGTGAGTTTTGTCAAGTGATCTCTGCCACAACTTGCTTTCCTTGCCTTTGATAATGGTCCTTTTGGCTCCGCGCAACTTATAGCTATGAGAGAGAATGCGATCAAGCGACGATTGACAACCAGGATCTACAAGTCATATCTAATGACAACCCACCTGAAACAATGCATCACGCAACGGGCTGTAGGAATCAACTCATATGTTGTGCACTGTCTGAATTCCTTCACAGCGGCATCGCTGCGGTGCGGCAGTATGTGGCATCAGTGTGGACTCTCCGCTAGGTTGGCTGGGGTGTCGCATATCGTGAGAAGACCTACCAATTGTCTCTTGACGAGGAGTGGTATGTCTTAGGACGGAGGCGCCTATTCTGCAATGTTCGAGTTTGTTGTTCGAGGACGTTTGTCACTAGGTTTCAGTAAGGGCTACACGCATTGTGGCTCGTCGTCGAGACCGCGGTCGCCGCAGATAGGTACTATGCGTAGTGTCACTCGGCCTTGTCTCCACCAGAAGCGGCATTGCCATTCCTGGGAACCGCACGGAATTGACGCTAGTGGCAGAACCAGGGCCAGATGAGTGCATTAGGGGTATTCTGAGTTTAATGGTCAAGCCAGGGGTGCAGAGGAAGCTTGCCTAGGAGAGTAATAACGACCAATTATAGCTGGCTTCCTCTAGGGTTCGAGAGGACGCGTCTGCAACAGCTTAGGAGCTTGCCCACAGCCCAAACACTCAGTACTTTTGGGAAGACCTCTTATGATATAGCCTTAGGGAAGAAGGGCAGTAGGTGACAATACGATAGTTGGAAGACATTTGTTGTTCTGGTCCCATTCGCTAGTCTCTGGTAGGATGACTAGCCTTGGCAACGAGGGATGCCTGGTTGTCGAAACGGATCACCTAGCAGAGATCGAGATTTGAGTACAAATAGACGCCAAAGACATGAA
>QFEI01007264.1:0-10067 GCA_003316145.1 Neoboletus magnificus
CATCCAGTGCATCAAGTTCAAAACTTATTCATCGATATTTCTCAATCGATTCGAGTCTCTCAATCTCTCTCTGATGCAGAAAATGCAAAACAGGCGTCCGGATCCGCCCCCACCTACTACTCTGGCACAATCATCGGCAGGCGGAGATTCGAGTCACCCACGGGCATCATCTCCGGTGCCGACTCCGCAGAGCGGCTTGGGCGCTGGTGGTGTAAAGAAGAAAAAACCGAAGAAAAGGAAATAGTCTGGACCACTTCGCTTCCAGTGACACATTGACGTGTTCTGTGAGTCCGCCCACTCTGTTGTGAAATACTTCTAATGGCGATTGGTACACGTAAGCTCCCAGCGGGGGCTATGTTCCAAATCCCTCGTCACCTATTATTTAGCGGCTGTCTTCATCATGCGTGCACTGCGGCGATACCTATCGGTGCCTGTCCTCTGTAGATCGCACGATACGTATGCTCCACATATACGGGCACGTTCTTTGTTGGTTCTAGATGTCGGACGCAATGTCAAGGGCTGTACGGAATACAAATTATTCAGTGTGGTGCCCGAGTGAACCAGGTGGTTCTGGGAACAAGTCAGAGAATAATGTTATGGTTCCTAATGCTATATCGGTCATAGATTAGATTAGCAAGTGTGGATGGTGTCCGGGGTTCGTGTGCCATGACACCTGGCTACCAAGGCGGGATACTGCCACCCGATCTTGCTCACGTCTCACCTGCACGCATTACTGCATGTGAAGCTCACCTGAGGCAATTCGCGTCCGACCTTGAGTTCGACACTTTCAATACATCTGTGTGCGTAGGAACTCCCTCTCGCCGATTCCCACAACCTACATCTGAATGTCATACATCCTTGGCGTAACTGTACTTCCAGCTCATCCACGGAAAGCCGACTCGTCAGAGACAGGGTCGCGTCCTTCGGCGGAATTCAAGTCATTCAACGAGCAGCCCGCGTGGTCACATCGGATCAGGTCCTTCTTGTTCTCGCACCCAAAACATGCCAGTCCTGCGCAGATTTACTTCCTCCGTAGACGGTACCATTCCCATCCCAGCACTTCTATACAATGATGAAGACCTTCTTGCGTCTCAAGACAGCGTCGGAATCTATGATGGGTATGTACCGTTTCTTTACTTTTTCCGCCAGTGGTTACTAGGGTCACATCCGATTGATCGTATAATTCATATCCATATCATCAATCAACACTAAATCCACAGTCTTCAGAAGGCTGTCAATCACCAGTCCGGTGCGGTACATGTGTCCTCGCATCGCCTTTTCTTCGTGTCCTCGCATCAACCAATTTTGCACTCGTTCAGTCTGGATCTCGCGCACATTATGCGAACCGATTACTACGCCGGATTGTTCATGTCTTCTCCGAAGGTGACGCTCTATCTCGATTCCGCGTTCGTTCCCCCGTCTGGTAGTCAGGACGGCGTCATTGACGGCTTGGAGAGCTGGGTTTGCGAAGTGTGTAGCCACCGCAATCCCCCGGGCCTCAGTCCAGCCGCCGCGCGGATATGTGCCCTCTGCGGAGTACCCAGAAGCGCGCTGACGAGTTTGCCTCGGACCAAGGCAGTGACCTTGTCGACCTCGCGACCCGCATCTTCTGTACGTCTCCCTGTCGCCTTGTCAACACTGCCCCGATCTTCTACCCCGCCACCACCTGCAAGCGAACTGTTACCGGTTGCATGCCCAGCATGTACATTCCTCAACCACCCCTCTCTTCGAAACTGTGAGATATGTTCTACTCAATTGCCGCTTGCTCCCGGAAATACTGGAATTAACAGCAAGTCCGCGCCGTCATCGCGATCTGTATCCCCACCTCTTGAGGACGATGTCTTGGGTTCTGCTAATCCTCTCATTAAGCTGAGTTTCCGTAAAGGTGGAGACAGGACATTTTATACGATTCTCAGACGCGCTCTGAAGGCCAGGGCATGGGAGGTTAGTTTACCAGTGTGGTTCAAGAAATCCACCGCTAAATTTCCATTCAGGGTAGGCAAATTGGAAAAGGGTCGAGAAGTGGTACTTCGAGCATCGGCGCCGTCTCTCCTGACGGGGGCTCGACGCCGGGATCTCTGCGACGATCAGGCATTGGTAAAATAAATTTATCTTGCCAGTGGGCGGAACTGAAGGGATTTACTAGATGGCATTCTGCGGAATGTCGAGACATCAGCGCAAAACACAGAAACAGAATTATCCGATGCTTTTAAAGATCTCGAAGCTCTGATGGTGAAAGCCGAGGACCTCGTCCATCTCGCCGCCGAACTGAACGAGAAACTCGGTACATCAAGCAATAGTTCTGGCATGAATTACACGGCCTCTCCGCCAACGTGGATGCCTTCCGCCTCGGGCTCGACAACCTTATCCTCATCTTCGTTATTCACGACGACCTCGCTGGTACCGTCCTCTGAGCCAGAGGAGGCGAAATTTATACGGTCCTCTTTGGCACAGCTAGGGTTGCAGTTATCCAACGCGCCGGTGACAGCGGACATGATACAGGACGAAAGGACATGGATGGAAGAATTGGCACGTGAATTGGCAAGAGTGCTTCAGGGTTCCCTGGAAGGACAGGAACAGAAGACGGGAGGTATTATGAAGGAACGCGGAATAATTGGCCTGGATGAGGTTTGGGGTGGCTGGAACCGTGCCAGAGGTGTGGGTAAGTTGGACGTACAGATATCGAGGGTCATCATCTTATGCAACCGGCCAGCCCTTATTCCGCCCTCAACGTTTTTGCAGGCACTCCAGCACCTGCCTTTACATACCTGCCCTCCGATCCGCAGCAGGGTATTTAGATCAGGCTTACAAGTGCTTCACACGCCGCCATACACACACGCAGCGTTTGCCGCACGCATTTCGAGCTACTTGACTATCTCGGAAGCACAAACAACAAGCCAGATAGCTCGGGAGGAGAATATGACAATTTCGCTTGCTACAGAGATGATTCTGGCGGTGGAAGCTGATGGCGTGATATGCAGAGATGACGAACGATCGGCAATAAGAGGGGGCGGGAGTGGTAGTGGCTCGGAACTTAGATGGACGCTTAACAAGTTTGAAGCTTACATTTGGGATGGGCAAGTGGCGTAGTGGAAGAAGCTTACGAAAAGGGACGTATGTAATATGCCGTACCACCGCCCGGGTGTCGAGAACAAGAGGCTGTGGGTGTGGCACAATTAAGAACCGGTCGACACGTTTTCGACGTCGACGCGTGACTCGCACATGATCACAGGGGCAATACGAACCCTGATCGGTGGCGATCGCGACCTGCCAAATACGGACGGATGCTCGACTGCCCGCACGCCCACTCGGCCACGGGCGTCGCTTCCATGGCGATGAATTTCAAGGGTCGCGCTATCCGACGCGCGGACAGGGGAGCCTTCCGCACCCATTGCGGGCGTACCACTGCAGATATGACAGCTCGCGGCCCCATGGCCTGACAGCCGTGGGCTCATTTCTGTAAACCAACTAGCAACCAACGGAGGGATATCTCCCTCAAGCACGCTGGTCCAATTGCCAAGCCGTCAGCCAAGTGTAAAACAGGCGAAACCAGGCATCCGTCGCCGAAAGGTGTCCCTGCGTGCGAGTCCGGTGGCCACGTTCCCACTCCAAAGTACACTTTTAGCCACGTGTCTGTGCTTGGGCGCTTCCCCGCCTGCCTTGGGGGTACGACACCCTGGCGCGTCGTGCCGGCGAGATCGGGAATGCGACTGTCGCACGGCCATCAGCGCGTTGCCAACGGTTCATCGATTAGTGTCACGAGGTTCGAACTGGCCGTTCCTGACATGGACAATGCAAACACTCCTACCCACTTCGTATCTGTCTCGGGAGCAGATGTGGTGGCGACTCTTGCGATTGGCTGCATCAACGATTTGCTCTCCCAAGCGGTGAGCATGTCCACATTCTGATCGACCTGTCCCCGATAACAATCGACGCTTCGCCCACTTTCCCAGCTCGGTCCACCGAAGAGCTTGTTGAGAATGGCAGGCCGCTCCCACCCAGCCTTCTCGGCCGACATGCCTGTGGGTGTTCTGAGTCACTGTATTTACTGTATGTCCGTTGGCCCACCCACTTGGCATGTTCTGAGCGCAGCACTCAGGGTTAGCTTCGCGGGAAAGTACGCACTAGTTTTTGCATCATCGGAGCCGGAGAAGCCCCGGAGAAAACCCTGAGCGCCGACAGCTCACAAGCATGGCAGGCGATGGCAAATACGAACATGACTATTGAGGCCGCTGCACAGCACGGCTATCATCAAGCGCAAGGTCAAGATCTCTTCTCATCTCTTTCATATTTGCTTGTCCCTCTTTGGCGAGCTAAGAATGGTTATCGCGGAGTGGAATATCCAAATTAACGAAGCTTTATAGATGGACTCGTATCAACACAACTAGAGCTGTACCGACGACTCCCCATAAGCATCATTCCTCCCAAGCCGGTCCAGGATCCCCTGCTCCCATATCCCCCCTTTCGTTCCTTTGCTATGGGCCCGGCTACCAAAGACCTCTCCAGATCACTCACCACGAAGGAGCAGGATAACATTGCTCAACTGGATAGGCTCAAGTACTTCCTCGCCACCGCGCCATCTCGCTGGCCCTCGCCAGGTTCCTCGCGATCCGCAGATGACTCCTCAGGGGACCCTGGCTCCGTCGCTCACACTTCCTCACATCCTTGTTTGAATCGATTCCTCCTCCCATCCGCAGAATACGTCTCATGCGTCCTTTGGTCGGGCACATATCATATCACTGGAACAGACATCGTTCGCGCTTTGGTCTTCCGATTCGAGGCGTTTGGGCGACCTGTCAGAAACATGAAGAAGTTCGAAGAAGGCGTCTTCAGTGACCTTCGAAACCTCAAACCGGGTGTAGATGCCACTCTGGAAGAACCCAAGGTACATGATTCTCGCCACAGCTTTTCGGAACACACCGACTCATCTCTGTCCAGTCGCCTTTCTTGGACCTTCTCTTCAAATACCAATGTATTCGTACTCAGAAAAAGCAAAAAGTGTTCTACTGGTGAGTGGCATAACTTGTGTCCTCCCAATCTCGTCTCATTTCATGGACACACAGGTACTCTGTGCCACATGATCGCCTCTTCCTCGATGCACTGGAGCGCGACCTCAAGCGGGAGAAGATGGGCATCGAGCCTACGACCGTCGTTGTCGGTGAGCCAGCGTTGTCGTTCACGTACGAGCCTCAACGCAGCCTCTACGAACAATTCGGAAAGGTGATAAGTAGTCGTGATGCGGAAGAGGATTCTGGCTCCCATCTAGCACGCGACGCAGCAATCTCACAACCCATGGACGATGGGAACACCCAACTGCCCGCTGGCCACCCTGCGCCCAGTCAACATAACATGATTCGTATCGACGGTGCAACTACCAGTCAACTCTCGTCGGTCGTCCAGCGATCCAACCTGCCGTTCATGCCGTTCACGCTATTCGAGGGCTCCCCAACCTACAAGCAGCGCCGCAAAAAACCGGCGAGTAAATTTCATCCCGGCAACCCTTCGGGGATCAACCGCAGCAGCTCGAATGGGAGCCAACACCCTCGCACCAACTCCGCGAACGTGGGCAGTGGTTATGGGACCGGTGACCGCGCGACGTCGGCCGCTGACATGTTCATCACGCAAGCCAGGGGTGACCCAAAGGTCATCCCTGGAACGCCACCAACAGACTTAACTCCCCCTCAACTTACGTCTGGCTTATCCAACGTTTCCGTTGATGGTGGAGCATACGCAACATATGAACATCCTGCCTGCGACGACTCAGCACAGAGGTTATCGCACACTTATCTTTGTCCCAATCCCGACGGTGCCACTCTGCCATCCTATTCCCACGGCGCGGACTCTTCGGGGGCCGGCAGTCCAATTACGTCGAAGGCCTTTGTCTGCCCTCTTTTCTGCTGCGGCCGGTTATTCAAGCGTATGGAGCACTTGAAGCGGCATGTGCGCACTCACACGATGGAGCGTCCATATCAATGTGACCGATGTATGAAGAGGTTCTCGAGGTCCGATAATCTCAATCAGCACCTTCGCATCCATTTCCGCGCTGAAGGGGATGACACAAACTCCGGAGAGTTCGGACCTTCTGATATCGATGTTGAAGGCCAGGGCATGGATGAGGGCGATTTCCCCCTATCTTCGTCAATGCCGTTCCCTAATGGAATACCAGATATGGATATATGCGAGGTGGAGGTAGCGGGTCACCTGCAGGAGATTCAGGGAGACGAGGAAGGTCTCCTCGCCGCACCTGGAGCAATAGTATCGAACTGGAATGCCACCGCCTCAAATCCTGCTCTGAGTCCGTATTATTCTCATAGCGTTTCCACGATCGCCGACACACCTAGTCCCGACGGCGATCTACCCCATCTAGGTTTCCTCCCACCAGTTGATACATCGAATATGACCTGGGCCAATCTCTCTCATATCCCTTCTCCTCCCGACTCTGTATCCTCATACTGCAGAGAACCGATGGCGCCCTCTCTTTCCGCCCCACCCTGTCGACCGGAGTTCGATCAGGTATCACTCCATCGGTCTGTGATGACCCGTGGTGTGGTCGGACCAGTAAGACGGCACAGGAGCATGACACCTTCCATACTGAGAGATTTTGACCGAGGTCAATCGCCGCCCAACCGTGGGTACCACCCTTATCCACCAGTCTCTGCCACCCATTCCCGTGCGAGTTCGGGTACGTCGAGCCCTTCAAGCCTCTCCTGTTCACCGGACATCCCCGCAGTATCACCCGTCTCTATCGGCGAGAGCTCGATTAGCGCTCAATCACATTGTGTCCCCGCCGCATCTCAAATTCCAATCGGTTACGACGTCGTTTCTTCTGGCAGAATGTCATACTATGACAGTCCGCTGGAGGCGAATCATACTTATTCGACCAGCTACTTTGACTCGAATCCTCTGTTTACTAGCACATAGACGGTTCCCACAGGTGTATCCCAACTAATATATCCCTCACTATAGCTAAGTGTTTTATGTAAAAGGAACATTCACTCGACCGCTCTGTATCCTTGCAATTTATCTATCTACCTGTCTTCCGCTAGCATACCATATACACATGGCCTCTAATTTGTACTGCGGTCCGAACGCTGAGATGTCTCTGCCCAATCACCTGGAGATGACGTCTGTCTTGGACTACGCAACCAAACCAGTTCCTTTACAACGTGGACTAAATATCTTCCACCTTGCGATCCGCTTTTGCCAGTAAATCGGACGCGCCCCATCTCCATATTTTTTCCGTCGTTCTTCTCACTAGGGACGATAGGTCCGGTTCCATTACATTGCGTTCTGGCCTCATGCCCGTGAACTAGTTGGCTCTGATGCCGAGCCCCTCAACCAACTGTGATTCACTGCACGGCATAGGACGCCAGGACGATCACGATCGAGGGATCGCCCAGACGTTTTGTTTACGTCTACTGCACCCATATAGGTAACCGAACTGTCAAACTGATAATGGAGCCCAGACACTAGCCGAACATGCGCTGGTCCATCCTTGCGTATGCGTACCCCTGGTCATGACGACAAAGAATATAGACGGTCATTATGAAGAAGTTGCTGGTGATCACTAACAACGACTCGAGCCCCCACCTCCTCCGAGAACCATGGCCCAGAAGGTTTATTCAGGTAATTTGCGCCTGCCCATCATTGTGCCTGACACCCGTGATCCCACAATTATCAGATCCTCGAATCCCCGGAATACTGAACGATAAATGGAAGGGACTCACTCCGCCGATACTGCTAGCGAACTTATCACGTTGTTTGCGTGGTTTAGGCTCGACAGGTCCCGCCACCGACAGGATAATATTTACGCCGGCGGCATTTGCCTAGGAAAAATGTATTCAATGACAGCTCTGATCTCCTGGTGCGGGTGCAAAGGTGCAGGTTGCCGCGTGGACTCCCGGAATTTGATGGCAAAGCATGGGGACGAGTCCCGTGTCGTCCCGTACGACCAATTAGGGATGTACCAGGGTCAGTAGACTCGCGAAAACGTGATAGGCAGAACGCTGACCAAGGGACTCATATCGGAGTGTGATCAAGAACTTACACAATCCGAACAGCTCCGGGCTCCTCGGCTTCACCTTTTATGTGATATGTGCCCACTCAACTACAAGACCTGCTTGTTTGGGATTCCGACTATCGCACCACAGGGTCATTGGTGCCGCACCTGAACGCGGTTGTCGCGTGCGCACCCCATCAGAATAGTGAAATAATGGAATACATGTCTTGCTTCGACGCGCTTACGGGAAACTAGCACATATCTGGGTTCTTGGAGTGAGAATGTGTGTGGTGGAGCAGAGCGTCACCGCCGGCTGTCCCCATCACATTATGTTCCCCGAGTCGGCCAGTGCACATCCCTTTACGTAAGGCTGATAAAGTTCTCTCGTCAGGGAGTGTGCACGTATTACGGAACAAAAATATCGTCGACATGTTCTCCGCATTTTCGAGGCGTTTGGTACGTGGTTACCCCATACAGCCTTCTTGTACTTTTGAATAACATAATATACAGCCTCAGATATCCATTTTGTCCGTAATACTGCGCTGTTTGTCGCCGATGTTCACCGTGCTAATCCGACGGCAATTGACCCCTCCACAGTCATCATCCATCCTCTCCCCCTTCTGTAAAGGCACTCGGATTGTTGCGGGCTTCGCTGTCCGCACCATATCCGCCTACCAAGCCCAGTGCTCCCCCTCTTGAATTCAACCTCGAAGTCATCGAGTCCAAGCCGCCGACCCCGGATCAACTGCGGACGATTCTTTCGTATCTGACGCCCAAGGACGTCGCGGCAGCGGCACCGTCGTATACGGCATTCTTGTCCTCGCATCCCTCTGCCCCAGGATCCGAAGAACGGCCTGAGAGTGCTGCAGGTATTGTGGAGCTCGGTGCGCAGAATCCGAACGCACTCAAATGGCCGGTGGTGGTCGATTGGAATGGCGGGCGGGCGAGTATTGGTGACGTGGATGGTGTTATCAGAATGCTGGAGGTGCTCAGACAGCGCAGAGATGGCGAGGCCAAGGATGAGGATATCGTCGAGCCCAAGGGGTGGTTTTGGTAAGTTTAGGCACGAGTCCGTGGCGTGGCGGTCTAGCGTAGTTGAAGGTCGTTTTAATCCTTGTAGTTTTGCCGCAGTATGAATCACCACCACTCAAGCATATGTCTCTTTCTACAGCCCTAGGGGTAGAGGAATCCGCTTCAGATGGTGCTCAAAGGAAACAGTATGCTTAAGGGATGAAGTCAAAGTTGTATGGTACAGCGACATAGTAAAAGGGGTAAGATCAATAGATTATCAAAGAGTACGATCGTGCTCAACATCCCGCTACTATCCAGTTGCCCGATTGATGTTTTGCCCGCTTACCGTTGAGGCAGCAGTACTTGTGGTCGCCGAAGCAGTGAACCCCGCAGGCCTAGTAGCTCCATCGGCAATACCCTGGCTACCTGCACTCGTTGAGGTAGAGTCGGATACGAATGTGATGAGTGGATCGGTGGAACTTGGTGGGCTAGCGGAACTGGTTCCGTTCGTGGCCACAATAGTGGTATCGCTACTCTTCTTAACTGTCCCCCCCACTGCTCCGCCCACCACGGCGCCGATGACGATGAGGACGATGATGACGATGGCGATGACGCCGTTACGGCTACGCCAAAAGGATGCTCGGGGCTTTGGTGCTGCGGAGGTGTGTGAACCAAACTTTTCTCCAGAACCAGTCTCCGCGATGCCCGACATCAAAGGCACTGTAGCTGGCGCTGGCTGGGGTGTTTGCGGAGGTGGGCTGCGCATGGACGGTGTGCGTCGAGGTGGTTGTTCGAGGAGGTCGACATTGTACCCTTCCTACATGGTATTCGAGAATTGCAAGCGTCAGTCCGAGCGGGTGTGAGGATACGAGAAGACGTGAGGCTGTGTTCGCTGCTCACCTGTAACTGCGCGCGAGTGGCCCTCGGTGCCTCGTCAAGCAAGTTTTGGTCGTAGGTCGACATTGGCTTCTGAGTTGGCCCTCACGCTTGTGGTAACTACAAGGAGAGCGACGTGGAGTATCGCATAAAAGTTAGACGCTCGGCGCATGCAATGTGC
>QFEI01007670.1:0-12276 GCA_003316145.1 Neoboletus magnificus
AGCTCGTTATCCCCTCAGGTAGCGGGCACCCTACGTGTACTACCCATGTGTTTCGAGGTGGCTGCAGAGGCCAACCTTGCCATATTCTACCTCCGAGGCAAGTACTACGACCTGACCAAGCGGATACTAGGCATTCAGCATGTGATTAGTCCAGCCCCTGTTGTCCCAGGCGGGAGATGCTCAAAATGATGGTGTTTGCAGATTTCGTCCACGCCAGAGAACCCACACATACGCCCGCCGTCGTATTCTCTGCTCGGGATCCTCATTCTCATCCGTCTCCTCTACCGGCTGGCACATTACTTGCGTTCCCGTGCCCACGGTGTCAGTGAGAAATCGCGTGGAAAGCGCAGTCTCGACGTGTCACGGGAGATGTTTATAGATGACCGACTCGTCAGCACCATGCTCGAGTACGTGGATCCAGAGAATGTACCCGTAAAACCTGCCGAGGAGGACGAGGGCACCGTGTTGGACGTGGGTGCTATACCTGCTCGAGCAAGGGCCAGCCGGACGTGTACGCTGTGCTTGGAAGAGAGGACTGATAGCTGTGCGACGGAATGCGGGCATCTGTTCTGCTGGAATTGTATTGTGGGGTGGGGGAGGGAAAAGGCGGAGTGTCCGCTGTGCAGGCAGGGGTTGAATCTGACCCGGCTGCTACCTATTTACAACCTGTGATTGATGAACACATTTTACCGTCTATTGACAAAAATATAGTATACAGCAATGCACAGTATTGTGCAGGGAATTTTTACAGGAGGCTATCCTGCCACTTGTTGGATGAGCGTGATGTTGTCGCCCTTGAGGAGGATGCGGCCTGGGGAGGAGTTAGCGGGAGCGGATGGAGAGAGACAAGCGAAGGCGTACCAAGTTCCCGTCGTGGTTTTGCGTCCTTGACATACACTTCTGCTGCCTCGTCCATGACAAGATTCATGAATTCATCGAAGCCCTGAATGAGAAGATATGAGCACAAAACTTCAAATTATTGCAGAAAATGGAAAGAAAGTAGAAGGAAATGTGGGAGTGATGAACGCATCGCCTTTGCAAGAGACGATTCAATGTTGGAAGTGATCCGGCGATGAATCGGATGGACGTACAATGATGCGTCCTTCAATCCGCATCTCGATGTTATCGTACAGCCATATTACGACCTTTGTCCGCTGTAGATGGTGTGTGGTCAGTGAAGAGCGCAACGAATGGATTGCGGGACGCGACCTGTTGCAGGTTTTTGAAGATAACATTCTGGGATGGGGTCGTCAGCGCGAAAAGGGTGGATGAGAGACTGCATACGATGGGCTGAACCATCACCCGTTGTTGACGTCCCGACATGGCTGGCAAGTGATCTTTCGGGGTGTCGACGACGTGCACGACAGCGACGAGGACCGAACGTTCTGATTATCTAAAGTGTTCCCACGTGATTCGGGGGTTGTCGACTGGACGCGTCCGCTCGACTGGGTTGCTTTCACGACCAAAACATGGAGGCAAGTACTCGTCTGCTCGCAATGGCCCGCAGCATCACTCACCGTGTCCAACCAGGCGTTCAGTCCCTCCAACTCCTCCACCGCAGCCGCGGTCACTTTCATCACCTTCGTCCAAGACCTCAAGCGGAAGACCAAGACATGGGGTCCCATGATAGAACTTTGCGCCAGTGGCGAGAAGACCCTCGAACGTTTTCGATACCAATTTCCGGAGGACTGGCTCTACAGCGATCAGCTCAGAGGCGAATGGAGCGCATACAACGAGATCCTCAAGCGCAAGAATGATTCCATCCAGGAGCAGCTCGGTAAGCAATCTCCCATCTTGTTCTCCGTGCCTCACGTAGATCTTTGTTCACAGCCGGGCTTCAGCTCAAAATCGTCGCAGAGGACAAGATTGTGGAGAACAAGATCAATGACATTCTTATAGAATGGGAACAGACGCGTCCTGTGCAGGGGAGCATACGTGCCGATACCGCTATGAATACCATCAACGTCTTCGAAGGCAAGCTGAACCGCGTCAAGGAGGAATACGACCTCGTTTGCAGGGCCAAAGAAGCACTCGACCTCGAGTTGACGCGTCACACGCGCTTGGAACCCGTATTCGAAGAATTAAAGGACCTCAAGGCCGTCTGGACAGCGCTTTCTGGTGTCTGGAGCCAGATTGGAGAACTGAGAGAGATGTCCTGGGCGACTGTACAGCCCAGGAAGTTGAGGCAGCAAATTGACGGACTGCTGTCTTCGACCAAGGACATGCCGACGCGCATGCGGCAGTATGCAGCATTTGAATACGTCCAGGACGTTCTTAGGGGACTCTTAAAGTCGAATTCGATCATTTCTGACTTGAAATCCGAGGCTTTGAAAGATAGACATTGGAAGCAGTTGTTCAAAGTCTTACGGCTACCCTCGCAAATCAGTCTTCCTGTGTAAGTGACTCGCATTTCTTTTCCCCCTTTCCACTGATGTGTGCACCTAGTATGACTTTGGGAAATGTTTACGACTTGGACTTGAAGAAGAATGAATCTCTTTTACGGGAAGTCATCGTACAAGCTCAGGGAGAGGTACAATGTGTCACGCAGCTCTGTCGCCTACACTATATTAACGTCGTGCACAGATGGCTCTCGAGGAGTACATCAAGCAAGTCAAGGAAACTTGGACTAACTACACCCTAGATCTGGTGAACTACCAGAATAAATGTCGGCTTATTAGGTGTGAACAACCCGTATCTATTTCGCCTGTATCATGTCGTTCATCCCGTACGTCAGAGGCTGGGATGATCTTTTCAGCAAGTGCAGCGAGAATCTGAATTCCTTGACGGCAATGAAGCTTTCTCCCTATTACAAAGGTACGTTGATATATTATAGAAACGAAACCTCACCA
The DNA here is from genome assembly GCA_003316145.1 of Neoboletus magnificus. Taxonomy (NCBI): domain Eukaryota; kingdom Fungi; phylum Basidiomycota; class Agaricomycetes; order Boletales; family Boletaceae; genus Neoboletus; species Neoboletus magnificus. The sequence continues at coordinate 2,850 of QFEI01007670.1, forward strand.
TGTTCACTCCTGTCCTAGTCTTCGAGGAAGAGGTATTTTTCCAACACGGACATTGTCTCTGCACGCTAATACTGTGAAAGGCCGGTTCATGGGAAGAGAAACTGAACAGGATCCATGTCTTGTTCGGTAAGATACGCACTATCATATTATCCAGGCGAAGCTCCTCACCTTCGTGAAAGATGTTTGGATTGACGTTCAGCGCCAGTGGGTGTATTTGGAGGGCATCTTTTCTGGGAGCGCAGATATCAAACATCTTCTCCCTGTGGAGAGCGCCCGCTTCCAAAACATCAATGCTGAGTTCTTGACCGTCATGAAGAAGGTGTACAAGTCACCGTTCGTTGTCGATGTCATGAACATCCAAGGAATACAGAAGAGTTTGGAGCGTCTCGCTGACCTTTTGAACAAAATCCAGAAGGCTCTTGGTGAATACCTCGAACGCGAGCGGTCATCATTTCCTCGATTCTACTTCGTTGGCGACGAAGACCTGTTGGAGATCATTGGTAACAGCAAGGATATCCTGCGCATCATGAAACACCTCAAAAAAATGTTTGCCGGCATTTCCACGATCAAACTCGATGACGACTTGACCCAAATTCAAGGCATGGCTTCACGCGAGGGAGAGGAGGTCCGGTTCAGCGAGCCAATCCTATTGAAAGACTATCCCAAGATCAATGATTGGCTTGCTCGACTGGAATCTTTGATGCGACTTTCTTTGGCCGATTTACTTTGTGACGCCGTCGGCGAGCTGCAATCGTTTTATGGCACTGGATCCCCACTCAGTATAGATCAACTCATGTATTGGATGGAGAAGTATCCTGCCCAACTTGTCACGTTAGCTATTCAAGTTGCGTGGACCACGTCTGTCGAGGGTTCTTTGGAATCAGGCAATCTCCCCGAAGGGCCGCTTGAAACGATCTCCCAGGCGCTTGACCTCCTCGCCGATATCGTCTTACGAGAACTTGGCCCTGTCACGCGCCGCAAATGTGAGCACCTTATCACGGAACTCGTCCACCAACGAGACGTTACACGCGCACTTATCCAACAACGCGTCACCGACACCAAGGCTTTCACGTGGCTCTCGCAGATGCGTTTTTACCTGGAACGTTCGGCCGGGAACCCTCTTGACCGTTTAGCTATCCGAGTCGCGAATGCGACATTCCCCTACGGCTGGGAGTATTTGGGAGTTCCAGATCGTCTTGTCCAAACGCCGTTGACGGATCGGGTCTACCTTACCCTAACTCAAGCCTTAGATGGTCAGCTCGGTGGCTCTCCATTTGGTCCAGCTGGCACAGGTACTTCTGTGGAGTTCTATGTAGCAGACCTATCCTCTAACGGTTAACTCCAGGCAAAACCGAATCCGTCAAGGCCCTTGGTGTCCAGCTCGGTCGGTTTGTGTTGGTATTCTGTTGCGACGAGACATTCGATTTCCAGGCCATGGGTCGCATCTTTGTCGGTCTTTGTCAGGTTGGAGCGTGGGGGTGCTTTGACGAGTTCAACCGATTGGAGGAGCGTATTTTGAGTGCTGTGTCACAACAGGTGCAGAGCATCCAACAAGGACTAGCTGCTCTCGTCAAGAATCCCAATATTGAGATTGAGCTCGTTGGGAAGAGTTTGAAGATCAACAAGAACATCGGTACGTCCATTCACGAAGCCGTCGCGAGGCCCGTCTAAGCATGGAAATTAGGCATCTTTATTACTACCAACCCCAACTACGCTGGACGGTCGACATTGCCACCAAACCTGACAAAACTTTTCCGACCGTACGTTCATGTTCTTGCCACAAATGAACTACCCTGACCAGTCCCACAGGATGGCAATGACAAGGCCCGATCGCGAGCTCATCGCCCAAGTCATGCTCTTCTCTCAAGGATTCCGAACTGCCGAATCCCTTGCGTCCAAGATTGTACCATTCTTCAATCTTTGCGACGAGCAACTCTCGCCCCAACCCCACTATGATTTTGGTCTGCGTGCACTAAAGGCTGTACTTGCTAGCGCAGGTATCCTCAAGCGTGAGCGCCTGCAGAATGCCAAATTGGAGGACGCCGATGGTGTCAGTAGGCTTTCGGACGTCGTCTCTGAACAGATCATCGTCATCCAGAGCGTCACGGAGACGATCGTACCAAAGCTGGTTGCTGATGATGTGCCTTTACTTACCAGGTGAGGGTTAACGACGGCATAGATGCCTCGCATGCTAAATGTTGAACTGTCTCCAGTTTGCTTGCAGATGTCTTCCCTGGCACAGATTATATTCCCGTCGACCTGGAGGCGCTCCGTGAGCAAATCTTGAAGGTTTGTGCCGAAAAGCGTCTGGTGGATGGCGAGCGGTGGATCGCCAAGATTCTCCAATTGTACCAGATCCAGAAGATCCAGCATGGTCTTATGATGGTCGGTCCCTCTGGCACTGGCAAAACCAATGCATGGCAAGTTCTCCTCTCTGCGTTGGAGAGACTCGATGGCACCGAAGGCGTTGCGTATGTCATTGATCCTAAAGCAATCCACAAGGATGCGCTCTATGGCACACTTGACCCAACCACGCGCGAGTGGAATGATGGCCTGTTCACGCATATCTTGCGCAAGATTGTGGATGATGTGCGTGGCGAGAGTTCCAAGAGACACTGGATTATATTCGATGGTGACGTTGATCCGGAGTGGGTTGAGAACCTGAATAGGTCAGCTTGTTCGCTGAATGCTGGAATGGTTGGCTCACCAATCTTCAGTGTTCTCGATGACAACAAGCTACTCACGCTTCCTAATGGTGAGCGTCTGAACCTACCACCCAACGTGCGGATCATGTTTGAGGTGGAGCACTTGCGTTATGCGACTCTCGCTACCGTCAGTCGCTGTGGTATGATCTGGTTCAGCGAGGATGTCATTGAGCCTTCCATGGTTTATCGCCACTACCTCAACACTCTTTCATTTGTGCCCTTGGACGCGGATGACGAAGATGCTGCCGATGTACCAGGACGTCGTGCTGACATCCTTGGTGTCGAAACTCCGGGTTCTACCCACCTTGTCACCCAGGTTCAGATTGCTGGCATCCTCGAGCGCTACTTTGCAGACGGAGAGCTTGTCAGTTCTGCTCTCGAATTTGCGGAATCCATCGATCACATCATGGACTTCACGACTACTCGTGCGCTTCACACGCTCTTTTCATTGCTCAACAAGACCGCACGTAACATCATCGAGTACAATATCCAACACTCGGATTTCCCTCTTCCCCCCGAGAAGGTGGAGCAATATGTCACCAAGCGCCTGCTCGTCAGCATCATCTGGGCATTTTCTGGTGACGCTAAGCTGGACTTGCGTGCGGAGATGGGCGAATTCCTACGGAAACAAACCGGGATCGACCTTCCTCCGATGGCTGCTGAGGCGTCCCTCATCGACTATGATGTACAAATCGCTACAGGGGATTGGATTGCTTGGCAATCCAAGGTGCCCTCGATCGAAATCGACGCTCACTCCGTTACTGCGGCTGATGTCGTCGTTCCGACCATGGATACCGTTCGCCACGAGGAAGTCCTATACTCATGGCTCTCTGAACACAAGCCTCTCATGTTGTGTGGACCTCCAGGTTCGGGAAAGACAATGACGCTCTTCAGTGCCCTTCGTAAGCTTCCTGACATGGAAGTCGTCGGCCTCAACTTTTCCAGTGCCACTACCCCCGAGCTCATTCTCAAGACATTCGAGCAATACTGCGAGTATAGAAAGACTCCGAACGGCGTCATCCTTGCGCCAGTTCAGATTGGCCGCTGGCTAGTCGTTTTTTGTGATGAAATTAACCTGCCAGCTCAGGACAAGTACGGCACCCAGCGAGTTATCTCATTCTTGCGTCAATTGGTTGAATGTGGTGGGTACTGGCGTGGAGGCGATATGTCGTGGGTTAAACTCGAGCGTATCCAATTCGTCGGTGCATGTAACCCCCCCACCGATCCTGGGCGTGTCCCTCTCAGTCATCGTTTCCTGCGCCATGCACCGCTCGTCATGGTGGACTATCCAGGAGAAGTCTCACTCAAGCAGATTTATGGTACATACAACCGTGCTCTTCTCAAGGTCATCCCAACCCTGCGGGCGTACGCCGAACCTCTTACGGATGCAATGGTCTCCTTCTACCTTGCTTCGCAGAAACATTTCACTTCTGATATCCAGGCTCACTATGTCTACAGTCCCCGTGAACTTACGAGATGGGTGCGTGGTATCTATGAAGCAATCCGTCCCCTGGAGATCTTATCCGTGGAGGGCTTGGTGCGCGTCTGGGCTCACGAGGCACTGCGTCTCTTCCAAGATCGACTCGTCACCGAGGAAGAAAAGCAATGGACTGACGAACACATTGACCTTGCCGCCATGGAACACTTCCCGACCATCAATCGCGACGAAGCCTTGAGCCGACCTATTCTTTTCTCCAATTGGACTTCGAAAGACTATATTCCCGTGGACAGAGAAGTTCTCCGCGAATACACCAAGGCTCGTTTGCGCGTCTTTTATGAGGAAGAACTGGATGTGCCCCTTGTTCTTTTCAACGACGTGCTTGATCATGTCCTCAGGATTGATCGTGTGTTCCGCCAGGTTCAGGGTCACCTGTTGTTGATCGGTGTTAGTGGGAGTGGCAAGGTAATCGGTGAGACTTTGAATGTTTATGCTACAAGACTGATGATCCTGCTAGACGACGCTATCTCGTTTCGTTGCCTGGCTCAATGGCTTGAGCATATTCCAGATCAAGGTTTCGAACAAGTATACTGGGGATGACTTCGATGATGATCTTCGTACCGTATTGAGGCGCGCTGGTTGCAAAGGCGAGAAGATTTGCTTCATCATGGACGAATCCAATGTTCTTGACTCGGGTTTCCTGGAACGAATGAACACACTGCTCGCGAATGCCGAGGTGCCAGGTCTCTTCGAGGGCGACGAGCATGCTGCTTTGATGACGGCATGCAAGGAAGGGTCCCAAAGAGATGGGCTAATGCTTGACTCGCATGAGGAATTGTATCGATGGTTCACTCAGCAAGTTGCGAAGAATCTTCACGTCGTCTTCACCATGAATCCCCCAGAAAACGGTCTCGCGTCCCGTGCCGCAACGTCGCCTGCCTTGTTCAATCGTTGTGTTCTCGACTGGTTCGGTGACTGGTCGGATCAGGCATTCTACCAAGTTGGTATGGAGTTCACCCACATATTGGACTTGGACCTGTCTTCGTACTCCCCGCCCGCTCATTTCCCTATTGCCTATCGCGAGCTTTCCATGCCTCCCATTCATCGCACTGCTGTCGTGAACGCTCTCGTCTACGTGCATATATCAATGCACCAGATCAACCAGCGCATCAGTCGTCGTCAAGGTCGTTACAATTATGTCACTCCCCGACACTACCTGGACTTGTAAGTCTTTTTTCTCTGTGGGGGTTGAACCATTGACCTGGCTGGTGTTCTTTAGCATCAATCACTATGTCAGGCTCTACAACGAGAAGCGTGATGAGCTTGAGGAACAGCAACGTCACCTCCACGTTGGTCTCGACAAACTCAAGGACACAGTGACGCAGGTCGAGGAACTTCGCAAGAGCCTTGCCACAAAGCGCTCCCAACTCCAAGCCAAGAATGCGGAAGCGAACGAGAAGCTTAAGCGTATGGTTGCAGACCAACAGGAGGCTGAACAGAAGAAGGCGGCATCTATCGAAATCCAGGCCGCTTTGGTGGAGCAGGACAAGAACATTACACAACGTCGTGCTGTCGTCATGGCTGACCTCGCAGATGCAGAGCCTGCTGTGTTGGAAGCACAGGCTGCCGTCAGTAACATCAAGAGGCAACACTTGCAAGAAGTCAGGACGATGGCCAATCCACCAGAGGCTGTTAAACTTGCCATGGAGTCCGTCTGCACGATTCTCGGTCACAAGATCGATAGCTGGCGTACGGTCCAAGGTATCATTCGTCGGGATGACTTCATCCAGAGGATCGTCAACTTTGATACCAACAACCAGATGACGAAGCCTCTCCGTGAGCTTATGAAGAAGGATTTCCTGAGCCGACCGTCATTCAACTTTGAGACCGTCCAACGCGCTAGTAAAGCCTGTGGTCCTCTCGTCAAGTGGGTGCTTGCACAGGTCCGCTTCTCTGAGATTCTTGACAAGGTCGAGCCTCTACGTAACGAGGTGCAATCACTCGAAACGCAAGCGGAGACCACGAAGAAACAGGCCGCTCAAATCATTACCATCGTCGCTGAACTAGAGGCAAAGATTGCCAAGTACAAGGACGAATACGCACTTCTCATTTCGGAAATGCAGGCCATCAAATCGGAGATGGAGAGAGTGCAGAACAAGGTTGAGCGTAGCATGAAGCTCCTCGAAAGCTTGTCCTCGGAGAAGGGACGATGGGAATCCGGAAGTCGCACTTTCGATGCAGAAATGAGCACCATCGTTGGTGATGTGTTGCTGTCTGCAGCATTCCTTGCGTATGGTGGTTTCTTTGACCAACATTACCGAGAGGTGATGTGGCAGGATTGGTCGAATCATCTTCTCGAAGCGAACATCAAGTTTAAACCGGAACTCTCGCTGACGGAGTACCTCTCAACTGCGGATGATCGCTTGAGCTGGCAGTCCAAGTCGCTTCCGGCAGATAACCTGACCACTGAGAACGCGATCATGCTCAAGCGATTCAACCGTTACCCATTGATCATCGATCCTACTGGTCAGGCAACGACCTTCTTGCTCAACGAGTACAGGGAACGCAAGATCACAGTCACGAGTTTCCTTGATGAAGCCTTCCTCAAAGTTTTGGAGAGCGCTCTGCGATTCGGTAACCCCATCCTTATCCAGGACGTCGAGCATTTGGATCCCATTCTGAACGCTGTGTTGAACAAGGAGATTCGCAGAACAGGTGGCCGTGTGCTCATTCGCATTGGTAACCAAGATATCGACTTCTCACCTGCCTTTACAATGTTCCTCTCGACTCGGGATCCGTCAGTCGAATTTTCCCCCGACATCTGCAGCAGAGTTACATTCGTCAACTTCACAATGACGCGTAGCAGTCTCCAGAGTCAATCCTTGGATCAAGTGCTCAAGGTGGAACGGCCTGATACCGAACGCAAGAGAACGGATCTTATGAAAGCTCAAGGCGAATTCCGCCTTCGCCTCCGAACACTGGAGAAGTTGCTCCTGCAAGCTCTCAACGAGTCGACTGGAAACATTCTTGACGATGACAAAGTCATCAGCACCTTGGAAACGTTGAAAAGGGAAGCTGCAGAGATCACGCGGAAGGTGGAGGAGACAGACATCGTCATGAAGGAGGTCGAGCAAGTGACTGCTGAGTATCTGCCGTTGGCACAAGCCTGCAGTTCCGTGTTCTTCATTCTCGAGCAACTCAACCTCGTCAATCACTTTTATCAGTTCTCCCTTCAATTCTTCCTCGACATCTTCGACTACGTGCTCCATCACAATCCCAACTTGAAGAACGTTACCGACTATCACAGACGGCGGGAGATTCTACTGAACGACCTCTTCCTGATTGTGTACAAACGAACCTCGAGAGCTTTACTTCACCGTGACCATGTCATGCTCGCTGTACTTTTGGCACAGGTGAAGCTGCGAGGTGTCGAGGATATCGCCGACGAGCTCGAGTTCCTGCTCGAAAGCGGCCAGGGAATCGTCGGAAAGCCTAACGCCACCTCGGGAGAGCAGCCAGTCTCTTCCGCACTCTCCCCAGACCAGATGGTGCACCTCGAATATTATGCAAAACAAAACATCTTCAAGCCTGTTCTCAACCACGTCCTCGAATGTCCTGAAGATTGGGTTCCCTTCCTACAATCTGCAAACCCTGAAACGATCGTGCCTCTACCTTGGGAGCCCAGCACACGTACGTGTCCAGTCCTATACAAGTTCTTCGTGTTTTGACATTCGAGCAGCCGCTGTGGAGGCCCTTCGTTCGATGCTTATCATCAAGTGCTTGCGACCTGATCGTCTCCTGCAATCCACCGCGCTGTTCGTGCGGACCGTTTTCCAGAATGATTTGTCTTCCGAACTCGACCTTGGTGCTATGGTTGGAAACGAGGTTCCCGCTACGACCCCACTCGCTCTGGTGTCTGTTACTGGTTATGATGCCAGCTACCGTGTCGAGAACCTCATACAAACCGTCGGAGCGCGGTCGTCCTCGGTTGCCATGGGCTCTCAGGAGGGCTTTACTCTCGCAGATCAAGCCATCGCTGCGGCATCGAGACAAGGAACATGGGTTCTCCTCAAGAATGTTCACTTGGCCCCCTCATGGCTAGGACAGTTGGAGAAGAAACTACAAACCCTCAATCCTCATCGCAACTTCCGCCTCTTCTTGACCATGGAAGCCAACCCATCCATTCCTGTCAACATCCTCCGACAGTCTCGCATCATCATGAACGAACCTCCGCCAGGAGTAAAGGCCAACTTGCTCGACTCGCTTGGGTCCATCCCCCCACAGCGCCTTGCCCAAGGGCCTGCGGAGAAGGTCCGTCTGTACTTCCTCCTCGCATGGTTCCATGCCGTTGTGCAAGAACGTTTACGATACGTTCCGCTGGGTTGGAGCAAAACTTACGACTTCAACGACTCCGATATGGCCTCCGCCTTTGGCACAATTGACACGTGGCTCAACGCTGTCGCCAAAGGCAGGGCCAATGTTGATCCTGCCACAATTCCATGGGATGCGCTCCGGACACTCATCAAACAGTCAGTGTATGGTGGGCGTATCGACAGCGATTTCGATCAACGTATTCTCGATGCATTCGTCGATAAATTGTTTATTCCGGCCGCTTATAATGTGGACTTCAATCTGGTGCCTAGTATCAACAGTAGTCAGGTTCTTGAAGCTCCTGATGGCACCAAACTTGAGCACTTCCTATCATGGGTGCAAGGGTTGCCAGACCGCGAGCCGCCATCATGGTTGACACTACCGCCCACTGCAGAAAGGGTCATCGCTGTAGCTCAGGGTGAGTTCACTTGAGGCTAGCTTGATGCACCCAAGCTCACCTGTAATAGGTAACGAACTTCTCAGCAAGCTACGGAAGATGCGAACGCTGGCTGACGATGAGGATGATGTTCCGAGTACCGGTAGTCCTTCCAAGGGTCAGTCTTCACAGCAGCCCGCTTGGATGCGCAATTTATACGAGCGTTGTCGCGAGTGGCTGACCCAGTTGCCATCAGTAAGAATACATCATTCAGAATAACTGACTTGTTACTAACACATCAATCTAGTCGCTGAATACATTGCCCAAACAAACTAGCGACAACCCAGATCCACTTTATCGCCTATTCTTCCGGGAAGGCACCATTGGACGCAAGTTGCTTGACCAAGTTCATAAGGACCTTGCGGATGTCGTCAAGGTTTGCGAGGGTGAACTGAAGCAGACCAATCACCTCCGTGCTTTAATGAGCTCCCTGACCAAAGGTGAATTCAACGCCGTCTTGATTGGGATCAAACTAAC
>QFEI01007810.1:0-34364 GCA_003316145.1 Neoboletus magnificus
AAAAACATAAATATGATGTGTTTTTATTATATTTAATAATATATATTTATATTTATTAAATAATTTATATATTAACAATTAAAATAATTAATTTTATATCAGTATTGTTTATATTTTACATGTTAAATAATATTATCTCTATTAATTAATAATAACATTATAAAGTATTTATAGCTTAACTTAATTTATTATAGATAATTTTCGTAGAGTGTCATTTTTTCTTTAAATTTATAATTTTGATACAAATTTAACTTATTATGATAAAATCACATAATTTTCAATTTTTCCCTTATCATTTAGTAGAAATTTCTCCATGGCCTATAGTATTAAGTTTTTCTTTATTAAATTTAACTATTGGAGCTGTAATGTATATGCAAGGTTACTATTCTGGTGATCTTATTTTAGAATTAGGATTCATATTAACTTTAGGTGGTATGACTTTCTGGTTTAGAGATGTAGCTAATGAAGCTACTTTAGGTGGACATCATACAAAACAAGTTAAAAAAGGTTTAGAAATAGGATTCTTACTTTTTGTTGTTAGTGAAGTTTTTGCTTTCTTAAGTATTTTCTGGGCTTTCTTCCATGCTAGTTTAGCACCTGCTATTGAAATAGGAGGAGTATGGCCACCTCAAGGAATAACACCTTTAAATCCTTTTGCAATACCATTATTAAATACAATATTATTAGTATCTTCAGGAGCTTTTGTAACTTATGGTCACCATGCATTAATTAATGGTAACAGAAAAGATACTTTAAGAGGATTAGAATTAACAGTTTTATTTGCTGTTCTTTTCACTTTCTTACAATATTTAGAATATGCTAATGCATCTTTCTCAATATCAGATTCAGTATTTGGAAGTGCTTTCTACTGTTCAACTGGTTTACATGGTATTCATGTAATAGTTGGGACTATCTTTATCCTAGTACAATTAGTTAGAACTATAAATTATCATTTAACAAATACTCATCATCAAGGGTGTGAATCAGCTATTTTATATTGGCATTTTGTGGATATAGTATGGTTATTCTTATTTATTGCTGTATATTACTGGGGAGGATTATAATGTTAATTGTATAAGTAAAATTAATTACTGTTTATTAGTATGATTTTTATTTATCTTTACCTCTATTTAAAAACTATTAACTAATTTAAGAAATTAAAAATATAATTAAAAAATAATAATTATAATAACTCTAATAAATTATCTAAATAAATGAAAAAACAAAAAAATGAATTTATTACAAAATATTTAGATTATTTCTATATATTTTATTCTAAATTTAATTTTACATCAATTTTTCACACAATATCAGAGATTATTATTAATAAAGTTACAAGTCTTAATATTATATTTAAAAATAAAATAAAAATTAATTATATTTTAATAATATTTTAATCACCATTCTTTCGAAATTATAAAATAAGTAAAGTTAATAAAACTTATTTTATTAAAAAGTAACTATATATATTTTATATAAAAATAATTTTATTATTTACTTTTTCAATTATTTATTAAAATAATTAGATTATAAATGTCAAATTATTATATAAATAATTAGAATTATTAAATGTCCTTAAGGGTAATAAAGCTTTTATTTTACTTATGAATCTATCAATATTATTATTTTTAATCGGTATTTTAGGATTTATTTTAAATAGAAAAAATATAATCTTAATGATTATTGCTATAGAGATTATGCTTCTTGCTGTAACTTTATTAGTTTTAATTAGTTCCTTTGGATTTGATGATAATATAGGACAAACTTTCAGTATATATATTATCTCAATAGCTGGAGCTGAATCAGTGATAGGTTTAAGTATTTTAGTAGCTTTTTATAGATTAAGAGGAAATATTTCTATTAGATCTTAAAATTTTTATGTATTTATCAATTTTAATTTTCCCTTTACTAGCCTCTTTTGTATCTGGATTTTTGGGTAGAAAAATAGGTATAACAGGATCTCATATTATAACATGTACTTGTTTATCTATTTCTTCTTTATTAGCGACAATAGCATTCTATGAAGTTGGTATATGTGGTTCTCCTGTTTCAGTTTATTTATTTAATTGGGTAGATTCCGAATTTATGTCTATTTCATGGGAATTCTTATTTGATCAATTAACTGTATCTATGTTTATTCCTGTATTATATATATCCACATTAATTCATATATATACAACTTCTTATTTAGCTGAAGATCCTCATAATCAAAGATTTTTTTCTTATTTATCTTTATTCACTTTTTTCATGTTATTATTAGTTTCAGGTGCTAATTATTTTGTAATGTTTATTGGTTGGGAAGGTATTGGAGTAGTATCTTATTTATTAATTAACTACTATTTCACTAGAATTCAAGCCAATAAAGCAGCTATATTAGCTTTAACTATGAATAGAGTAGGTGATATGGGATTAAGTATAGGATTCTTTGCATTATTTGCCTTATTCGGATCTGTGGATTATTCAACAATTTTTAGTTTAGCACCTTTTATGAATGAAACAGCTATTACTATAATTAGTTTATTATTATTAATGGGAGCTATGGCTAAATCTGCTCAAATTCCTTTACATTCTTGGTTACCTGGTTCTATGGAAGCTCCTACACCCGTTAGTGCTTTATTACATGCTGCTACACTAGTTACAGCTGGTTTATATTTATTAATTAGATCATCTGCTATTTTAGAATTTAGTCCTACTGCTTTATTAATTATTACTTTAATTGGAGCAAGTACAGCTTTTTTTGCTGCTACTTGTGGATTAGTACAAAATGATTTAAAAAGAATAATCGCTTTCAGTACAATATCTCAATTAGGTTATATGGTTATGGCTGTAGGTTTAAGTCAATATAATGTAGCTTTAATGCATGTAGTTAACCATGCTTTCTTTAAAGCATTATTATTCTTAGGTGCTGGTGCTGTTATTCATAGTTTCGCCGATGAACAAGATATTAGAAAAATGGGAGGTTTAATTAAATTCTTACCATTTTCTTATACAGTTATGTTAGTCGGATCTTTATCTTTATTAGCTACACCATGGTTAACAGGTTTCTATAGTAAAGATTTAATAATAGAATTAGCTTATGGACAATACAATTTTTCAGGTATTTATGCTTATATTTTAGGAAGTTTAACCGCAGGATTAACAGCTTTTTACTCATTCAGGTTAATAAGTTTAGTATTCTTAACTGTACCAAATGGTATTAAAAATGTTTATTTAAATTCTCATGAATCTAATTTTGCTGTTATTATACCTTTATTTTTTTTAGCTTTATTTAGTATATTCTTTGGATTTGTTTTCTCTGATTTATTTGTTGGAGTAGGTTCAGATTTCTTTGCTAATTCTATTTTTATTAACCCTAATAATATCTCTATTGTTGAAGCTGAATTTAGTTTACCTTTAATAATCAAATTATTACCTACTTTATTATCAATACTAGGTGCTACAAGTGCTATATTCTTATATCATGTATATCCTAATTTTATTGTTAATTTAACTGATTCTGCTTTAGGAAAAAAAATTTATACTTTCCTTAACGGTAAATATTTCTTTGATGTAATTTATAACTATTATATCATTTCAGCTGGATTATTAACTGGTAATACTATATCTAAAACTTTAGATAGAGGTGTAATTGAATTATTAGGTCCTTATGGTTTAGCTTCTGTATTAGAAAATTCTGCTAATAATATTGCTAAATTAGATACTGGAGTTATTACTACTTATTCTTTATATATAACTATAGGAATATTATCATTAGTATTCTTAGTATTCGCACCATTATTATTTGATACTTATATTATATCTGAATTTAGATTAATTGTTATCTATATATCAGCTTTATTCTTTTCTTTATTACCTAGTCTATCTAATAAACATTAATTTCTATATAATTTTTTTATTTTACTAATATTAATAATATTAATCATTTAAACTTAGATTATAAGTAAAAATATTTAAATAAGTGTTAATATAAAAAATTTTTAAAATGTAAAAAATTTTTATTTCTTTAAGTAATGTTTATTTACTGAAATATTACATTTAGGAAATAAATACACACAATAAATAACAAAACACATAATAAACAGAAAAGATGTTAACTTTATTATTAATTACGCCTATAATAGGTTCTCTATTTATTTCATCTATTCAAGAAAATACTTTAAATAGTCATTCAAAAATGAGAACTATAGCTATTACCACTTCTTTAGTTAATTTATTAATTTCTATTTTCTTATGGTTAAATTTCGATTCTAATACGACTCAGTTTCAATTTGTATCTGAATTTGATTATTTAACTTTTGGACATTTAAATTTTGGTGTTGATGGAATATCATTATATTTTGTATTATTAACTACTTTCATTACTCCTATTGCTATCATTTCTAATGCTTACAATATAAATTCTAACTTGAAATTCTTTTTAATTGCTTTCTTAATTTTAGAAACTTTACAATTAGCTGTATTTTTAGTGTTAGATTTATTATTATTTTATATATTCTTTGAAAGTGTTTTACCTATATTATTTATTATTATAATTGTATATGGATCTGGAGAATTTAGATTTAGATCAGCTAATTTATTCTTCTTATATACATTATTTGGATCTTTATTTATGTTATTAGCTATTTTACAAATTTTTAATTTAGCAGGTACTACAGATTTCCAATTATTATCTTTAGTTGACATTAATGCGAATGCACAAAAAATATTATGGTTAGCCTTCTTCTTAGCTTTTGCTATTAAAACTCCTTTATGGCCTTTCACAGGTTGGTTATATAGAGCTCATGCTGATAGTCCTTTAGCTGGATCTATTTTATTAGCTGCTACTATATTAAAGTTTGCTACATATGGATATATTAGAATATTAATTAATTTTTTACCTGATGCTACAAATTACTTTGGTCCTTTAGTTCAAACTATTGCTATTATTACTTTAATTTATGCATCTTTAACTACAATTATCCAACAAGATACTAAAACTCTTATTGCTTATTCAAGTATTGCCCATATGAGTGTAGTTATGTTAGGGTTATTCTCTAATAATATTCAAGGTATTGAAGGAGCTATTTTATTAGCTTTAGCTCATGGTTTTGTTTCTCCTGCCTTATTCATTTGTGTAGGTGGAATTATTTATGAAAGAACAGGGACTAGAATTATTAAATATATTAGAGGTTTAGTAACTTATATGCCTATTTTCACTACATTATTCTGTATATTTACGTTATGTAACACTGGGATCCCTTTAAGTTTAAATTTCTTAGGTGAACAATTATCTTTAATTGGAATATGGGAAGTTAATCCTATAGTCTCAGCATTAGGAGCTACTGGTATAGTATTATCTGCATGTTATTCTATCTTCTTATATAATAGAATATCATATGGTACTTATTCACCTAATATGAATAATGTAATTATATTAGATATTACTAGAAGAGAATTTATTATTTTAATTTCTTTATTAATACCTACAATATTGTTAGGTATATTTCCTAATGTAATCTTAGATTCAATACATGTTTCAGTATCAACTATATTATATAATATATAATATAATAAATATATAATTTTCTTATTACGACTTCAATATTTATCATTATTTAGTTATGAGTTCATTAATTCATTTGAATATATTAGATTTTATTCATTTTAGATTTCTCCCCTCCTTACTCATTAATAACAATTAATTAATAATTATAAGTTAGATAGTTGTTAAAAGAATTTCTGTTTAAATATTTTATTTTAAAATCTTTTTTAAAGTTGAAAATTCATTCAAATCTGAATAATGAAATTAATTTATCTATTAAATAGTCTTTATTTACTAAAAAAGTTTAATATTGAAGATATTATAAGTTATAATTTTTAAGGTAAACTATAATATATTAAAATTTATTATAATTTTTATAAAAGTATGAGCTGACAATATAGTTTAATTTTATTAAGGATACAATTATATATTAATATTTTTTAAATTTTATTCAATACTTC
Source organism: Neoboletus magnificus (assembly GCA_003316145.1). Lineage (NCBI taxonomy): Eukaryota > Fungi > Basidiomycota > Agaricomycetes > Boletales > Boletaceae > Neoboletus > Neoboletus magnificus. The sequence continues at coordinate 5,983 of QFEI01007810.1, forward strand.
AAATATTAGTAAGTATTTAAATTTTAGCTTTTATTTTAATAATTTTTATATTGTATCGTATCCCATATATTAACATTATGTTCTTATAATTTAATGGATTATTAAATGAGTAAATAAAGTATAAAAATATTTATTATTGTTATATAGATAATTAAACACTTTATTTATATTTTTTCGAATATGTTTAATTAAGTTAGTAAAATAACTCAACTCAAAAATTTAGCAAACAAACCAAATTGGAAAATAATCAAAGAAAAATAGGTAAAATGATACCTTTATTTTATTCAAGTTTAAAACAAAAATTGTATTTATCTATGTCTATGAATCAAAAATATAAAGGAACTGAACATAATCCTTCATATGTAATAGGTAATTTTAATGGTTTCTTTAAAAATAGTTCTAACACAAAAATGAAATTTTTCAGAAGAAAATTAAAAAGTTTACAATTTTTTAGTAAACAAATAAAAAATTCTCAAAAATTAAATAATTCTTTAGATTTAGTAAATGTAACGAAAGAACAATTAAATACACAATCTAAATTAAATATAAATTCAAGGTTAAATAATTTAAGCAAAATTAATGACAATATGGTAAATAAATATCTTGATAATAATATAATTAATAACATTAAATTTCCTTTAAATTTATTAGTTAATAATAATTCTAATAATAATATTAAAAATATTAATTATATAAGATTAATTAGTAAATACTATCCTGATTTAGCTGTAAGTAAAAATAATATTTATAAATTTAATATTAATAATACTAGATTAATAAAAAATATTTATACTTTATTACATTCAGCTTTTATATCAATGCAATGTTTAATTAGTCATCCTAGAATATCTTATATAAATGATAAAATATTTATTCAATTATTTTTTTATCCAGATGTTAAATTATCTAAACATATGAAAGCAAAATGGAATAAAAATATAATTAATAACTTATTAAATATGTTAGATTATAAAACTAAAAAAGAAATTACAAAATTATTTAAATCAACCTATTTTAATTCTAAACAAAAAATAATAAAATTATTTAATAAATTGAATTTTAATGATCAAAAAGAAGTAATAAAAAATATCACTATGCCATCAAAACAAATTAAAAAAATAATTGATACAATAATAAAAAGAAATGAATCATTAAAAATGTCAGATATTAAAGCTCAAAAAAGAATAAAAAGATTATTTAATAATGCATATATTAATTCTAATAAACCTATTCATTATACTGAAGATAATTGTAATATAAATAAATTACAAAATAATTCAATGTTCTTAAATATTTATAATCATAAATTAAAAATTTTAGCTCAATTACTAAGTAAAGTTTTTAATAAACCTGTTCAATTAGAATTAATTAGATTACATTATCCTTTCTATGATCCTAATATTATTGTTAATTTATTATCTTATTTTTCTGAAAATTTTAAAATTAGAAGATTATTAGGTAAAATTTATAAATCAGCATTAATTACTAAACCCACTGCTAATATTCAAAGAAAAAGATTCTCAGTTATACCTGGGGATTTAACTGGATTAACTATCAAATTTGCTGGAAGATTTCCAACACAAAAAATAGTACCAAGAAAAACAGTAAAAATTGAAAAAATAGGAAGTTTAGCTAGAAAAAAAGCAGTATTAATTGAAACAGCCAGATTTTCAAATAAAAATAGAAGAGGGTCATTTAGTATATCTGTATCAACAGGGTTACATTTAAATAATTTTTTAAATTAAAGAAATAATTAGTTTTATTTAACTCTTATAATTTATATAAATTATATTAACTTTTTATTGAATGTTTTGATTAATTTTATTATATTGGTCATTAATCCCCTGTTATTATTTTAACATACGCAATTAATAGCGATTTATTACTTATATATATAAATACTTATATTTAGAAGTACGTGAATAAAATGTAATATAAAAAGAGATTTTTAATTTATACTATATATATTTACGTTTTTATTGATTCTTGTTCATAAAGAACTCTGCCTTTAATTTTAGTTAATAAAAATAAATTAGGTCACAAATTCTAGGTAAAACCTACTTAAGTATTAATACACACTATTAATATTTAATGAATTCAGCCTTTAGTTGTAATATTTTAAGATTACGAACGGTAAAACGTAGGCAAATAAAATTTAAATTTTATATATGAAAAATTTGTTATTAAACATTTTAGCTTTTGGTGCTATTTTTTCTAGTTTATTGGTTATAACTTCTACTAATCCTGTTTTAGCTGTGATATTTTTAATTTCAGTTTTCTTTAATATTGCTGGTTACTTAATTTTATTAGGTGTGGAATTTATCGGTATTTCATATCTTTTATTATATGTTGGTGCTATTACTGTATTATTCTTATTTGTAATAATGATGATTAATATCAAATTAACAGATATTTTAGAAACAGGATCTCAATATACACAAAATTTCCCATTAGCATTAGCTATAGGTTCTCTATTTATTTACTTAATATTTACTATATTACCTTTCCAAATTAATAATGTATCTATTATTTCTATGTTCTTTGATTTAACTAATATTATTAATAGTTTATTCTTAACAGTTAATAATTCATCTTTAGTTAATGTATTAACTACATTTAACCCTTCTGTTGCTGATATAACTATTACTAATTTTTCACAAATTGAAGCTATAGGGCATAATTTATATACATATGGTGCAGCTTTATTATTAATCTGTAGTATATTATTATTGTTAGCAATGGTAGCTACTATCTTTATATCAAGAAAATCTAAATTCTAATATTATAAATTATATATTGTATATTAAGAATATTATTATAACATTTATTTGGTTACTAATCAAGAAAACATGATAATTATAGTAGAAATTTATTAAACAAAGATAACATAGATAAAATATTTTTAATCCCCTCCAATTTTAGTTATTATTATAAAAATATTAAGTAATAGAATATTTATAAATTATCATAATTATATTTATAAAGTCTAATTATAAAAGTATAAAGATAATATAAATTAAATTTTAACAATTTAAAATAATTTATAAAAAATAATTAAATTATAATATATTTATGTAAGGGTATTTAAGGTTTTAATGATTTTTATTAGTTTATTAATATTAATTGTGGCTATTGCCATTCCTTCTATTAGAATGAATTTGTCTCCTAATTTATTTATTAGGTTAACTGCTATTATATTTATTTATGCCGCAGGTTTATCTTTCAACTCCTTATATATTCAATCAATTGAATCAGGTTTAGGTATATATAGTGGTTTATTCCATGTAACTATTACATCACAATTAATAGATATCTTTATATATATTACGGGTGCTTTAATATTAACAGCTTGGCCAATATTTAATAAACATCTATTAAAAAATAGTTACAAAAATAATTCTAATTTTAATTTAGAATCAGAGAAATTAAGTTATGTAAATAATCCAGCAACTGAATATTCTTTAATAGTTATATTTAGTAGTTTAGGATCTTCATTATTATTATCATCTTCAGATTTTATCTCAATGTACTTAAGTTTAGAACTTCAATCATTTGGAGTATATATTTTAGCAACTTTATATAGAGATTCAGAATCAGCTACTGCAGCAGGATTAAAATATTTCTTATTAGGTGGGTTATCATCTTGTGTGATACTATTAGGAATAGCTTTAATTTACTCATATTCAGGTATTACTAATTTTGAATCTTTATATAGTTTAAGTTCTGTTTTAAATGCTTTTACATTCCATGATCAAGTTTCATTAGGTATAACATTAGGAATTATATTTATTTTCTTAGGTTTATTATTTAAAATAGCAGCAGCACCATTACATAATTGGGCTCCTGATGTTTATGATAATAGTCCGACTATAGTAACAATATGGTTGACTATAATGCCTAAAATATCAATAATATTCTTACTATTTGAAATAATAAACGGATTAAATTTATCAACTTCTTTATTAGTATTAGATAATGTTAATTTCTTACCAGTATTTTTCTTAAATTTTGCTAAATATAAAATAGTAGAAATTAAACATTTATTATTATTAAGTGCTTTATTATCTTTAATTATAGGAACAGTTGTTGGATTATCACAAATAAGAATTAAAAGATTATTAGCTTATAGTACTATTTCTCATGTTGGATTTATTTTAATTGCTTTAGCTATAAATTCAGCAAGTTCAATAGAAGCTTTATATTTCTATGTAATTCAATATAGTTTAACAAATTTAAATGTATTCTTAATCTTATTAGCATTTGGATATGTTATTAATAAAAATAATTTAATTAATAATAACTTAATTAATTCAGATATTAATTTTATATCTCAATTAAAAGGACAATTCTTCCATAATCCTATTTTAAGTTTAAGTTTAACTATTTGTTTATTCTCAATGGCTGGGGTTCCACCTTTAATTGGTTTCTTCTCTAAATACTATGTATTATATTCTACTATTGATAGTCAATATTATTTAATGGCTATTGTAGCTATATTAACTAGTGTAATAAGTGCATCATATTACATAAAAATAATAAGAGTTTTACATACAGAAGAAACAAATACTAACTCAAATACAACAGAAAGTAATGAATTAGTATTAACTAATTTTCATAGTTTCTTAATATCTAGTTTAACATTAGGAATATTATTATTTTTAATTAAACCTACAATAATTTTAAATAGTGTACAGTTACTATCAATATTATTATTTGATAAATATAATATCTCATGAATAACAATTTAATGACATTATTAATATTTGTGCCAATTTTAGCTTTTGCTTTATTAGCTTTAAATTTATTATTAGCACCTAAAAATGCTTATGAAGCTAAAACATCCGCTTATGAATGTGGTTTCTTAGCTATTGAAGGACAAACTAGATCTACTTTCCAAATTCATTTCTATATTGTGGCTATGTTATTCTTAGTTTTTGATTTAGAAATTTTATTATTATTCCCTTTAGCTGTTACTTTATATCAAGTAAGTACTTATGGATTTGTAATAGGTTTAATCTTTTTCTTTGTATTAACTATAGGTTTCGTATTAGAAATAGGATCAGGAGCTATTTCTTTAACTAATACTCATGAATAATCTTATTATTAAATTTTTATTTACTATTGTAGTAAACCTCCCCTCCTTTTTAATTTTAAAACTTTAATTTAATGAATAAGTATCCTAATTATTAAAATTATTATTCTAAATTCTAAACATAACTTAAAAGAAGTTTATATAATAATTTTGAAGGAGAGGTGATCCGATTGGTAATGGTGGTTCTCTGTAAAAGAATTGGTCTTAGACCACATTAGGTTCGATTCCTAAACTCTTCAATTATTAATATTTAGATTAATATTATTAATAAATATATTTATATAAATAGATAAAGATTGTAAATATATTTTATTACATATAATAAAAGACTAATTTTTTAAGACTGTAGCATAATTGGTTAATGCAGTTCGCTCATAATGGATATTATAAGGGTTCAATTCCCTTCGGTCTTATAACAATATAACTAGAAAGGACACTTCTGAATTCAGATAAGTGAACTTTCATTTTAGTGTAGCAGAATTGAATTTCAAAGAAAGTGAGAATAATCATTATAAATATACTTTATTTTTAATAAATTATATAGAACAATATTTATTAAAAGTATGCTTTATAAAAATCGGAGAATAAAAATAAAAGTACGTTTAATATTTTATCCACTCTTATTTATCTCCCCCATTTCAAGAGTATTTCAATTGTATTACAAGGGTATTTGGTCGAGTCTGGTTTATGGCGCTCGTCTTGAAAACGAGTACTCCAAAAGAGTCGTCGGTTCAAATCCGACAGTGCCCGTGTTATGAGTAATTTAAAAAAAATATGTAATTAATTTAATTAAATAAAAATTAATTATTCATATTAAATTTTTAAAAGAGATATAAAATATTGTGAGAAACAAATATAATAAGACAATTAAAATTTAATTGTTCAATTTTTAGTAAGAATTTAATTTTGGTTCCGATTGAACGTTATTCAGTAGTTTTAAGACATGCAAATCATTATTTCTGATAGTAAATTTAGGTTTATTCTAAGAAATAAGGTGTAGAGGTGAGTATAGTAAATAAGATACCCTATAAGTCTTCATAAATAGGAGATAATTAATCAGAAAAGAAAATATAAAAATAGTCTTACAAAATTTATAAGTATTTTCGTATTATATTAATTTAACATTAAAAATTAATTTAATGAATAATATTAATATAATTATTACTAATATTATTATTTTTATAATTATTTATTATTTGACTAATTAAGCATATTAATAATTTTAAATAATATGTTAGGAATAAATGATTAAGGTAAAATTAGCTATTTTACTTTAAAAAGGAATTTTTCTGCTTTAGGATTCTATTTACTTTGATTATGATAGTTGGTAGTGGTAACGGCCTACCAAGTCTACGATCAAAAGCCAAGTTTGATAGAACATATGGCCACATTGGGAGTGAAAATACCCCAAGTAATAAAAATTACCTGCAGTCAAGAATATTAGTCAATGCTCGCAAGAGTGAACTAGCTAACTGAAATCTTAAATTTAAATTTAAGATAAGGTAAGAGAAAATAATGATATTATCTTACTATTAGTGTCGTCTAAATTTGGTGCCAGAAGACTCGGTAAGACCTTAGACGCAAACGTTAATCGTCATAATCAGGCGTAAAGGGTGTGTAGGCTGCTTTAAAAATATAATTCTATTATTATAACAATAATAAATTCTTATAGCTAAATAAATTATATTATAATTAAAGCTAGAATCTAAAAGAGGGTAAGCTAAACAACATAATTAATTGGGACTGACAACTTATAATAATGTGGAGTACTAAAGGTTAAAGCTATTTATCTATTTAAGATTGACGCTCAGAAACGAAGGGGAGAATAAGAAACTTAGATTAGAGACCTAATTATCTCTCTCAGTCAACTATGAATGGTAGTTATTAAAAATTCAAATATAATAAAATTAATATATAATTATAATTTATTATATAGATATTAGTAACGAGGTTAACACGATGACCATTCCGCCTTGTTAGTAAGACTGCAAAGTTGAAAACAAAAAAATTAGTCGGTCTTGAAGCAAACGAAGTGAAGCATGTTATTTAATACGATAATCCACGTAAAATCTTACCAGTTCTTGTATATTCTTATTAATGTCTATTTAAATAGAATAAGTTATTGAAAAGCAATTTTCCATCTCTTTTTAAATTAAGTAAATTATTGTAAGAATACAGGTGTTGCATGGCTGTCGTCAGTCCGTGTCGTGAGAAGTTTGGTTAAATCCGTAAACGGACGAAATCCCTAGTATTAATTTATACATAATACATAATAGTGTTGATAAGATGCTAGTTGGGGCTAAGACAAGTCATTATGGCCCTCATGAACTGGGCTATAGACGTGCCACAAAAACTTTTACAAAGTGGTGCAATTCTGTCCCTAAATAATATTAGAAATTCAATTTCTGACAAAATCAAGGAATAAGGAGGAGCTAATCATTAAAGAAAGTTAACTATTAAATTAGTTGAATTGTCATCTGAAACTCGGTGACATGAAAAAGGAATTTCGAGTAATCGTTGATCATTACGCAACGGTGAATTAAGCATTCAGGATGAACTAACCGTCTGTCGCTGGGAAGGAGCTTGATTTTAAGGAAGATGTGCATTGTTCTTATTTTCTTATTTTCAATCTATTTGATAGAAAATATAAATTAACCTTTATATGAGTATTCAAATAATAATTATAAGTACTTAAAATACTTAAATAATTAGTACAAATTTCGGTTTTTAATTAATTACAAAATTGGAGTATTAGTTTAAGATTAGATTTTCCTCAAATGGATAAATAGTATATGCTTATTGACTATTTGAATATATTATTACCCAATAGTAACATATATAATAATATATAATCTGGTCTAATCTAAATTTATAAACGTGATTGTTAAGAAAAACTGAACCCATCGAATTAAATTGAGTAACATCTCAAAAGTCATAGCAAGGTAGCCGTACTGGAAGGTGCTGCTGAAAAATAAAACGAAGAGTATATAACCCCCCCCCCTATTTTATTTTAATCTTTTTATTTTGAATTAACTAAATATATAATATAAATTATATTATAATTAACTTTAATAACTAAATAAGCTAGAATTTTTATTACATTAATCAATATACAGAAAATATTGATAATTTGATATTATAAATTTTAGGGGGTTAGCTGAGTGGTTTAGCAGTAAATTTACACTTTACAGACAGAGTTTCGATTACTCTACTCCCTATATTAATAAATATACCTTAAGAAAATATTTACAATTATTATTATCTTTAATTAATATTTTTAATTTTAATTATACTAGTATAATAAATATAATTTATATATTTATATTAACAAGTATGCCGAAATCACAGGTAACCGGGTAAATCTTAGGCATTTATGCTTATAGCACTTAAGAGTTCGAATCTCTTTACTTGTAATTAACAGTTAAATAAATTGAGAAAATTTCATTATTTCTTAATCGATCAAATTATAACTAACATTAAGATATAATATTAGAAGACATATGTAGTTTAATGGTAAAGCATTTGTGTAGGGAGAGGGTTTTAATATTTTTTAATCTAAGGTTGAAAGAGGCTTTGCTAATATTTATACAGGGTTTAACAGATTTTTTACCCTTTTTTTAATTATATTTTTTATATAGTTATAATTCTTAATATAAAGAAACAAATTAGCAATCAATTTCTGTATAAAATTTATTATCTTTAATGAAATATTCTCCTTTATATTCGAAATTATTATTTTTCATAATTAAAGGGAAGGTATTTATTAATTTTATATCTTCAGCAGAATTATATTTATAAACTAAAGATCTTTTAGTTATAGATAAATCTAAGCTATAAGGTCTTTGTTCTATTATGATTTTAGAATTTGTTAAATCTTTATACCATTTCATTGTTTCGATTTTTAGAGGTTTTCTATTATATTCTAATAAAGATTTGATTTTATATTCATCTATCTTTGATCTATAACTTTTTTGTAATCCTCTAATTTTTGTTTTACTTTCGAAATCTATCTCATTATTTAAGATTCCAACATAGAATTTAGGACCTAAGAAATAAAATCTTTCATAAGGAATAAATTCACCATTAATTTTAGGATTTTCTATTTTTAAATAACCTAATTTTAAAGCATCCACAAAATCTGTTTCAAATTTTAACTTATCAACTTCAGATTTGAAATTTATGTATAAAGAATCTGTATCAGTATAGTGTAAATTAAAGTTATCTTTATTTTTATATTTAGACATTATAATTCTACTATAAGCAGTTACAGAAGAAGCAATTACAACAGAAATATCTAATTCTAAATTTTCTTGATATATATATGTTTTACAATTTTTTGGTAAATACTGGATTAATAATTTATCATCTAATTCGATAACACCTTCTACTTCAGATTTATCTAATACATCTTCTAATTGTAAATCATCTTTATCAATTACAACGGTATTATTTAAATATTGATTCATTCCAAATCTACCATATAAACTATTCATTAAGTTCTTACTTATTAATCTTCAAACTTGATCTTTATTTCTATCTGCATTCATTTTAATTTCATATAGATCATCTATATAATCTGTAAAAATATTAGCTTCTTCGAATAAATAACCTGAAATTATTTTAATTTTATAACCTAATTTCATAGCTTCTAATAGTTCTTCAGAATGGAACCAACCTGTAAATGTTCCTGTTGGAGAAAAAGTTCTTAAATTATTATTAACTTCTCTTCTAATTTGTAATATTGGATGTTTTATATTATCAGGACAATCAACGTTGGCTTCAAAGAATCCTATTATTTTTTTATTTAATAGAATACCCATTTCTGTAATACTTAAATTATTTAAATTTTGAATTGATATAAATTTACCTATTGGATATTTATAATTTTTCATAGCTGTAGGATATAATGAATTTATATCATAACACCAAATATTTTCACCATAAGGAATATACATATCGGTAGCTCCACCTGTATAAGATTGTTTAATATCTCTATAAGGTATACCTGTTATGATTGGTATAATGTCTTTAGGCATGTATCTAGCTTTGTAAATTTTAAAACATAATGCAGGTAAAGTTGGTGTATGTTTAATATCAATACCCCATCTATCATATATCATATTACCAAATTTAATTAATATTTTATGTAATGCTATACAATCGATATCTACATATTTTAAGGTTTCAGTTTTTAATGACCATTTTTTACCGTTAAATAATGCACAATATTTATTGTAATCATCTAAAGACACTTCTGATTTATTAAAGTTTTTATTATATTCAGGAACTGTATCATAAATAAAATCAGCTGGAAATGTTTCACTTTCGAATAATTTTCTAGGAAATATTTCTTTTGGTGTATCAATTTTAAAACTCTTACTTAAATTATGTAAAGAACCAGGTAATAATAATAAACTATCTTTAATATTAAAGCTAGATTTACCATTTTTAATTTTTATTTGTATAAATTTATCTTCTCTTAACATTATATCAGATTTAACTCCTTCCATATTTAATAAAGGTTTCAATATGAAATTAACATCAAAACCGGATAAATTATGGAAATAAATATCAGTTTCTCTCAAATCTAATTCAAATAAATCATTAAAAAATCTATACATCATTTCGTTTCAATTGTTATAATCAGTTACATAATAATTTTTAGATACTGTTCCATCAAAGAAAGCTAATGAATAAGGTTCAAAATATCTTTTGCCTTTATTATCAACTTTAGTTAAAGTTTCAATATCAGCTGTATAAATATTATCAGTAAACGCTTTAACTAGTTTAGCTTTTTCAATAAATTTAGGATTATATTCTTTAGTTTGTAAGATTAATTTACCATCTTTGATATAATAAGATAAATTATTAACTGTTCTTTTGAATAAATTATTATCTAAATCAATAAAAGTATCAAATAAAGTATTAATTAATTTATCATTTTTAAAAACTTTAATAATTTGAGAATCTTCTTTTCTATCAAATTCAAATTTAAGATTTTTAGAATTATTTATAACTATAATTAAATTTCCAACTTTAAATTGAGTATCTCCAAATTCTATTGTATTAGTTGATAAAGGATAATTAATATTTCTAATTTTTACAGTTCTATGAATTCTACCTTTTTTAATCTCAGTAGCTTTTTTAGTTACAGTATTTAAGTTTTTCTTATTAGATAATATTTTATATCTCATAATAAAACCTAATATCATATTATCAGAATCATCAGAAAGATAATGAGCATATACATTATTAAGATTTTCTAATAATATTTCTTTAAAGCTATTTAAAGATTCAACATTATTATTAATAATTTCAGTTTTAGTTAAGGTTCTACCTGAAGTATCAGACATTTGTATTAAGAATCTAACCATTACATTTTGATTAGGTTCTAAATCAGACATTATATCAATCCAAAATTTATCAATAAATTTTAAATAATTAGTATTAGATAATAAAACTTCAGTTTTTAAATCATAGAAGTAATCTTGCATAAATTTAGCTCTTGTGCTAGATTTTTCAATTTGTTTATTAATATCTTTAATTTTATATTCTGTAATAGCTAAATATTTACTTTCAATTGATTTATGTTCTAATTTATATAAATCAGTTAATTGTGATTTTAATCTATTTAATTCATGTAAAATTTCTAATTTAGATTTTAAATTTTTAGTTTTATTTAATTTAACATCAAGGCTTTTTATTAAACTTTCTATTTGTACAAATAAATTATTATTCATTTTGTTTTATGTTTGACTATGGGATTAACCACCAACTATGGAATTAACCAAGGCTTTTAAAGGAGGGGTGTTTTAAAATATTAATCCCAATCTTCAATTTTAATTTCATTTGAAGTATTAGATTCTGAGGTAAATTTAATTTTCTTAAATGGGTTTTCAATAAATGGAGGAGTTTTTATATCTGGCAATTTAGATGTTGATTGTTTAGGAGTTTCTTCTTCATCAATTTTATTAAAATAAGATTCAAATTCTTTTCTATCTTCATTATTTAATTCATCTGTTGGAGAATATCTTGATTTATCTTTATTTATAAAATTATCTAAGTTATTGTTTCCATCATTATCATCAAACATATCTAATTTAAAACCTGTTAAATAACTAACAGATATTGTAATAAATTTATATATAAATGTTCCTGCTACAAAAACAGTTGGAAATTCTGAAGGAATATTATCTTCTATTTTATCTATAACAGGTTGTAAGATTTCATTTAAGTTTATATGAGGATTATAGTAATATAAACCTATACCACTAATAATCATTAAAGGAATAATCCAATATGAATTACTAGATGGTTGTTGTATAGTTTTATCTATAATTTTTATTTCTTTTCTATAAGTTAAGAAATCTATAGGTTCATTAATTTCATCTTCTTCATTACTAAACCATTTATTATATAATATTTTTATATAATTAATAATTTTACTAATTAAATCAGTTATTTCATTCATAATATCGAAATCATAATAAATTAAAGATATATTAAATAAAGATAAAATTGTAATAATTGCACTAGCTAATTTTATAAAATATATTAGATTATTAAATATATATTTCAAAGGTTTATAAATTAAAGATATGAATTTATATCTCATTAAATATTTAAATAATTTAGTGTATGTATATTGTGCTCCAATTTTACTAAATATAGTTGCAAGGGTTTTAAAGATATATTGTAAAATTTTTAAAATCATTTTCATTATAATTTTATTTATAGTTTTAACAGGAATTTATAATTTATTATATTACCTAATAGCAGGAATTAATATACTCTTTTAATAAAAGAAATTTATTTTACCCTCTTTTAATTTTATTTGTTTTTGTTTTTCAAAAATCTAAGAGTAGAGAAAAAGAAAATTTTCTCAATATGAAATGAGTCTCATACCTAAAACAAATTAGAAATTATTTGTTAGAATCTTAGTATTTGAATAAAGAGATATACAGTGCATAAATTTTAATTATGTGTAAAAATCAATACATAGAGAAGCCACTCTAAAAAGCGTGCAGCTCGAGATTTAGAAAAATGTGCAAAATGATTAATAGTATTTTAGGCTATGTTGTAAAATAAATGTTTAAATGAATACTCTACTACAAATATCTTTAAAGATGCTTCCTTATAATAAAAATTAATCAAAATTTGAATATATTTAATATTAGTATTTTGCACTTAATAAATCATTATAAATAATCTCTGTTAGCTCACTAAAATCCATTTTATCTGTTGTAATTTTCTTAAAATGTTTTGTCATTTCTTATCTACGTGAATGGGATTTACCTTCTTTTAAGATTGATATTTTTATATTTTATGGTAAACTAAAAATTCATATTCTCTATAAATGATCATAGAATCTTCTTTGTAAAAAATTTTATTTTGTTTTTCCATATCAGGATTGTTTAAAGAGCCTATTTGGAAAAGATTATGGGGAACATGTGGTGAGTTTTCAAAAGAATCTACTAAATAAAATAATAGATTATTTGTTAAAGGTTTATATATATAAAGATCTTTAAAACAGTTTATATCTTTGAATGTAAATGGTAAACCATTTTTAGTTACTTTATTAACTGTAACATCTTTATTAAAATTGAAGAAACTTTCTAAAGGTTTTCCTTTTTTAATAAAATCAATTCTAATAGATATAATTTTAGCATCTTTATATAATATCATTAATGTTGTTATTTTATCTGCAATAAATAAGAAATATAATTTTCTTATAACTCCTTTATAAAAATGATTGTAATTCATCTAAAAATTTTGCTTGAATGGAATTTTACCCTTAACCTCCTTATGGAGGTATAGAGAGATTAAGAATCGAACCTTAATTTAAAAAGGTTTAATTCCTTTAGCTTATTAATTAATGGATATAGGGCAAAATTACTTATACAAAAATACAATAAATTTTATCAAATTTAAATTAAATTTTAGCAGATTTCTAAAGAATATCGTGGGTATATACAAAACTTATTTATAATCTATTTTATAATAATGAAGGAAAATAATTTTATGAAATGTTCTTTTTTAAAGAAAGACCTAATAAAATTTCTAATGATACATTTCTTTCTGTTTGGAAACATTATTTAAGGGATTGAAAAAAATGGGAAATTGTGTCTTTTTTAGTTAAAAGTGTCTAATTCGGGTTAACAACTTATGTGACTAAGATATTCTAAATCTATATATACGAGTAATCAGATTCGAACTGATGAAATCTACTTGGAAGGTAGAGGTTATACCAACTTAACTATACTCGTCGTTAAATTTATATCACTCTTTTAATTTTTTTATTATTGGTTTTAAAATTTAAACAATTTATATTTTATGGAGGGGAGATAAAATTAAATTAATCAATTAATTAATATTAAATTCTAATTAATATTTATTTTTAATTATGAGTATAATAATAAGAAAGCAATCATTAATGAGAATAATCCTGTAGCTTCGGCTAAGGCGAATCCTAAAATAGCGTAACCGAATAATTGTCCTCTTAATTGAGGGTTTCTAGCAGTAGAAGCGATTAATGAAGCAAAGATTTGTCCGATACCTAATCCGGCACCAATTAAACCTGAGCAAGCTAATCCTGCACCGATGAATTTTGCTGCAGCTAACATAAGTATTATAAATATATAATTTAAAGATAGTGTCTGACATATATTATAATTTAAATAATATTACTCTTTTAAATAACTATTTAAAAGGTTTATATATTATAGAAATGAATTTAAATTTAATTAAATATTTATTTTTTTTTAGTATATGTATATTTGGCTTCTAATTTAGAAAAAATCATTGCAAGAGATTTAAATAGGATTTGTATAAATTTTATGATCGTTTATTTTTACTAAAGGCTATGGGATTAACCACTAACTATGGGATTAACCAATATATTTTGGTTTTTATTTTTCTTAAACCTCTGTTAATAAAATTTTTAACAGTGTATTATACAAATAATACATGAGTGGTCGATTCCATAGTCAATTAAAATAGATGAACTCAAATAATATAATTACAAAATTACAAAATATAACTAAATATCTATCTATAGCAAGTTTAGGTCTTGGTTTTTATAATACAATTAGTAATCAAACTAAAAATAATGATTTAACTAAAAATTTAGAATTAGAAAGAGAGATAAATCATAAATTAAACGTGGAAATACAGAATTTATCTTATAAAATCAAAGAAAGTGAAATGGATACAATTTTAGAAAATAATCAAATTACTGATAATAAAATAGAAGAAATTAAACAAAGCATTGATGAAGTTATTAATGCCTCTTGTAATATAAGCCCTAAGTTAGAAAGTTTAGATAATAAATTAAAAACTTTTAATAATGATTTAAATAGTATAATTACAAAAGTTGAAGAATATATTAACTCTAAAGAGAATTATTTAGATCTTAATCTTTTTAAAGAAATTTATGGTTACATAGAAAATTTAAGTATTATACAAAATATTGCCTTTATGAATATTTCAGCTTTAATTTTTATTATATTATCTTTAATCTCTATATTATCAATATTATTTGGTGAATATTTAATTAACAAAATTTCTATTAAAGAAAAATATCCTAAAATCTTTAAATTATATGAAAATCTAAATCTTTATAAAAATTTTGCTTGGGCCAGCAAAGGCCTTTACCCTTATGTATGTATTTTAATTTCAATTATCAAAATTATTGATTCACATCCACTATATAAAGTTTTTAAATTTATATTTCATATCTTATTATATTTCGAAGGTTTATTAATTATACTATATTACAGTAATTTCTCCTTAACCTTAGATTTTAGTATAATTGATTTAAAAAAGCTTTACTGATTATTTTGAAAATATTTATAAAAATGTATTAAGATACATTAGAGATAAATTAGATTATTTTTTAAATGAACAAGTCGTTTCACAGACAGAAGATTTAAAGAAATTATCCCCTAAATCTGAGACTTCTTCAAATAATTCTATTTCTAACCACAATGTTAATAATTCATATGAAAAATGGTTAGATATAATAGTCATAGTTTTAGTTTCTGGTATTATAATTTATTATCTTCCAAATATTTTAGATTATTTAGATTTAAATAGCTTGTGTTTAAATCAGACATCATATTGTTAATGCCCTAACTAAAAATGTAATTAAAATTATATGCATAAACAACACAAGAGCTATATAAACTTTACTAACAACATAAAAACTCTAAGAACAAAAAATCTTTAAAGACCCTCTCTACACACATGCTTTACCATTAAACTACATATGTCTTCTAACAATTTACAATAATGTCAGTTAGAATATATTTTATTTACTTAAAATTTAATCTAATTTAATTTTATTTATTACGAGTCCTACCAGATTCGAACTGGTACCTTACTAAGCGACAATTAGAAACTCTACCTATTTAAGCTAAGGACCCTTTTTATTTTTCAAGAGCAAGGCGACTCGAACACCTAACAACGATTTTGGAGATCATTATATTACCAATTATACTATGCTCTTAATTAATTAAAACATACTTCTAATATAAAAAGTATATTAATACAAATAATAATTTTTATTATAAAGGAAGTAAAGAGATTCGAACTCTCAACCGTTTCATTAAAAGTGAAACACTCTACCTTTTGAGTTATACTTCCAACTTATATACTTTCAACTTAAGGAAGATATACATAATAAGATATTAAAAATTTCACTTTAATAAGCTTATTTATCAAATTGAATAAATATAATAAATTATATATAAAAACTTATTAACTAGAAAGAAATCTCCAAATATCAGAGTATAACTCTATTTTTGAGTTACCCCGATTCGAACGAGGAAATTCTTCGCCAAAGGAAGACGTTTTGCCAATTATACTATAACTCATAAAAAAACATTAATATATTTAATAATTAATTAATTTTATATTTTCTTTATATATTCTTTATATATTCTTTTATTTTTATTATATTAATATGCCTAAAGGTGGACTTGAACCGCCAACGACTTATTACAAGTAAGTAATTTTACCTATTAAACTATTCAGGCTTATATATAAATATTAAACAATAATTAAACTTAATTTAAAAAAAAATGCCTCGGAATGGAGTTGAACCACTGTCTTTCGATCTTCAGTCGAACGCTTTAACCCTTAAGCAACCGAAGCTTATAAATATTTTTAATTTATTATATTTTTTATCTTTATAGTATGGAGAAAGATAGACTCGAACTATCATTACAGTAGTGCAAGTACAGTTGATTACCAATTATCAGATTTCCCCTTAATTCTGTTAAGAAATTAGAACTAAAAAAAATATGAATGAAAATATCTAAATTATAAATCTCTTTTAAAATAATAATAAATTCTAAAATTTAAAAATGTATAATGTTATATATAATAAATTAGTTTTTTGATTTTAATTATTAATTAATAAATAAACTAATTAATAATTAATTCATACTATTAAATAATTAGTTTTATCAGATTTCATTAAAGTATACTATATAAATATATATATAAATATACCTATATTTATAATATAAATACAATATATGTTATATTATTATTTAATTTAATTAGCTTGTATCAGACTTAATTTGCTTCTTAGTTATAATAGGAGGGGAGCAAATTACTATTATTCTAATTTTATTTTTATAAACTAAATTAATAACTTAATTAATTATCATTATTACATTGAATCTACCCAAGCTAAGTAATCTTGAACTGAAACTGCTTCTACAGCTATAGGCATAAATCCATGCCATGTACCACAAATTTCTGAACATTGACCATAGAAAGTACCTGTTCTTTCAGCTAAGATAGAACATTGATTTAATCTACCTGGTGTAGCATCAACTTTAATTCCTAATGACGGTACAGCAAAACTATGGATTACATCTGCACCAGTAATAATTAATCTTATGTGACAATCTACAGGAATAATCATTTTATTATCTACATCTAATAATCTAAATTGACCTAATTCTAAATCTGATTCAGGGATCATATATGAATCGAATTCAATAGATTGTCCACTTTCTGTAACATAATCACTATATTCATATGACCAATACCATTGATGACCTACTACTTTAATTGTGATAGTTGGTGAAGTTACTTCATCTAATAAATATAATAATCTAAAACTAGGAAAGGCTATAACTGTTAAAATTAAAGCTGGTGTAACAGTCCAGATTAATTCTATTAAAGTTCCATGGTTTAGGTATTTATGAACAATAGGTGATTTTTTAGAACTATAGAAGTAAGCAATAGAACCTATAGCCCAGAAAACTCCTATACAAATAACCACTAAATAAAAGAAAATAGAATTATGTAAATCAATAATACCTGTAAAGGCTGGTGAAGCAGAATCTTGGAATCCAAATTGCCAAGGTTGAGGTGCATCATTGTATAAAGTATTAAAAATTGATATGTTTTGTAACATTGTTTGTATTAAAAAATTTTTAAAATCAATCAGTCTTAGTTTAATTTATTTGGTTTTAGAATATAAAACACTGAGTTTCATACCTTATGAATATAAATAAAATATACATGATAATATAATTATATTTTATAAATTTATATTATAATTTGGTATACTAAGATTTATCTTAATCAATTCTTTTATTAAAATTTTAATTTTATTACATGTATTTTAAATAAAATCTTTTAATAAAATCGAAAAATAATTTTTGTTCGTTCCTTTTAATATAAAAATATTAAGAATAATTCTCTTAATTTATTATATTAATATATAATAACTATAAAAAATAGTTTTATATTTTAAATAAATAAATACTTATTTACTTATTACAAATATTATGATTATAATTTTTGTTTTTTAATTTTGACAACCTAAAACATCAAGTCTATTTTAAAAATTAGTAATGCTAAACTTACGATTTTACAATCAATTCATTTGCATCCTATCTAAGAAATGATCTATTTCTTTATTTATGGATTTTAATCTCTTTGTGTATTATTACAATATTTGTAACTCATATTGTTAAATATACGTAATATACATATATATTTATAATACTTTCTATCAATATAGAATAACTATAGTATAAAAATCGTAGTATATATATTTTATACCGATTACAAGAAATGATTAAATTAGGAAAGTAATAATAACCATTCGTGATAGCTTATAAAGAGAAATCCATTGATAGTATCTAGGGGATAGATTCGAACTTGATATACTTTCAGTAATTATCTAATATGTTTGTGGCTACCCAACTATGCAAAGTTTAATAATTTGTTTAAGTTAATTAATAACTTAATTAACAAAAATTATTTAATATTACAATTGGTACACTAGAGAAACACAGCCTATTGGTCCTTTCGTACTAGAAGGTCTCCCCCTTTTTACTATTTATCCCTCAAAAGGATAGGGACCATACTGACTCACGTCGTATTAAACCCAACTCATGTAATTTTTTAATCGGCGAACAGCCGAACCCTTCCAAGGTTTTGCCCCTGGAGGATAAATTAAGTCGACATCGAGGTCCCAAACAGCCAGGACAATGTGTACTCTCGCTGGCTATTAGGCTGTTATCCCCAGCGTAACTTTTATCAATTGATCCCTGTCTATTCCATAATATAGCAAGGGGTCACTATGCCCTACTTACGTATCTGTTCGACTATTAAGTCTTTCAGTTAAGCATGCTTACCGTCATTGCACCCTACAGAACCTTTCATGGTTCATTAACTTCCATTTAATGTCTAGCATACCTTATTAATGAATTATAAAAATTGATTTTAAAGTAATTATTATAAAATAATAATTAACAATATAAAATTATTTGTCAGAATATTTACCATTTAAATAGTAAATATTATCTAAAATTTTAATCTATTTGGATGTACTTTGCTACTCTATTAAAGACGACCGCCCCAGTCAAACTGCCAACTAGTCAGCTATTTCCTCTTAAATTTTATAAATAAGAAGATAAATACTAGTTCCACCTCAGACCTAAGGTTTTCCATAGATGTCAAATCGACTCCCTATTATCTGTATAACCGAGGTTATAGAACTTGTTATATGATAACTAGCTACAGTAAAGCTGCATGGGGTCTTCCCGTCCTCTTTGAGGTAACCCGCATCTGCACGGGTAATTCAATTTCACTGAGCAAGTTGTAGAGACAGTGAAGCCATCGTTAAATTATTGATACCGGACCACATTTAATGGCCAATTTATTTTGCTACCTTAGGATCCTCATAGTTAAGACCGCTATTAACCAATTTTTTGTAAAGAAACAGTTACCCATTATTATTACTTATTAATATGGCATTGGGCAAATCTCACTACCTATACTATTATTTTCATAATTGCAGATAGTTGTGTTTTTAGTAAACAGTCGGGGCTTCCGATTTTGTGCCACCATATATATAAATTAATAGGAGTTATTAACTTACTAAAATTCATGGTTCCTCTTCTTGTCGAACTTATGAGGATAATTTGCCGAGTTCCTTAACAACTTTTAGCTCTACGCCTTAGTATACTCTACCTACGAACCTGTGTCGGCTTAGGGTACGGTTGTGCTTAGAAACTATATTTAAATAAAACTAGCCTAAATCATTAAATTAATTATTAATCAGCTCTCACTAAATTATATAAATTAATTTAACTTCTACTAATTTAGGATTTTTGCTTATACTAATATAAATATAAAATATTTAATAATAATTAAATGACTAATTTGATCTTATTTAAATATTATTTATATTATTTTTGATATTAAGATTTTAGAATATTCACTCTAAATTTTATAAAATTATAAGACTAAATTATAATATAGAATCGAAGTTATTCAAAACATCTTTTTCCTGGCCCCAATTAATATAAAAATCTACTATAACATTTTTATACAAAATATTATAATTATATTAAATATTCACTTAATATAATACAAGAACAATTCAATATTAAATCTAATAAATTGTCTTAAAATTTATTAAAGTTAAACTTCTATCTTTATAATTACTTATAAAGAAATTCTATGTGTCAAATTTTATTCTCCATGTGGACTTTCAAAGTTATACTCATCAGTCAAAACGTTGGTTTTGTACCTTAGAGACCGCATTAACATTAGTAGATTTAATCTTTAGCTAATAACCCTTTCGTATTCGGCGAGAAAGTTTAAACTTTCTTTTTACGTTACTCATGTCAGCATTATCTCTTCAGATTCCTATTTTATAAACAATGTAACACTGTCAATTTTAGGTTTGTATTCCTTTCCTAGAGGAATATTATCTTTGAATTATCTGAATGTTCTACTACCTAGATTTTAAATATAGAATAAATTTCTACCTTTAAAATTAACACGATATCGGTTGATTATTTTAGACCCGTTAAATCTTCGGAGCAACAATCTAAGGGCTGATACGTTGATACACGTTCATTATAAGTAGCGACTACCAGGCTCACTTTTCAACTGCATTCAATTTGTCACTTCCTTTATTTCACTTAATAATCATTCGGGACCTTAATCAGTGTTCACGGCTGTTTCCGTCTTGACTATCCAACTTATCATGAATAGTCTGAATATCTACCATCTATTTATGTAATTCCGAGATTTATTTCCATTGGTAAGATTTTTAAGTCCCCGCAAATTAAACTCCTATTAAAATTAATTAATATTTGTATGGAATTACCGTGCTGTACCTCCATAAATATTGTGTAGATGTCATACTAAAATATGTTTCGTAGAAAACCAGCTATCACCAGGTCAGATTGGCATTTCACCGCTTTCCAAAAATCTTCGGAGAATAATGCAACATTCAACCGTTCGATCCTTTATTAATCTGTTCTTGGAAAGATCACCTGGCTTCGGGTCTAATAGCAGTAACTTATACCATATTATTATTTGTATATATAGTCGCTTTCGCTTAGGCTTTAAACCTTGCTACTTCTATTAACTTGCTGACCCATTATGCAAAAGGTACGCCATTGTCACGTTCCAAATTTAAATTTTGTGACTTTGACTGCTTATAGAGTTACTAATTCATGATCTATTTCACTGCGTGTTATTTACATTCGTTCGAACAATGTCCGATAAGAACTAATATTTCTTGTATCTTTATTTCTATTTTTACAAGTAATATTATTCTACACTCTTTTCAACTTTTCCCTCACGGTACTTTTCACTATCGCTAAATTTATAAATACTTAGCCTTAGAGGATGGTTCCCCTATATTCCGACAAGTTTACTCTCATCGTACTTAAATAAATAAAAATCTAACATATAAAATACAGGTCTCATTATAAATTCACCTTCTTAGTTGTAATCATAATTACTATGTATAAATAAAATTATAAAGAAAAAATTTCCAAAATAAGATTATTACTCATATCTATCTATATCCATCAAGCATTTAGTTCTTACAAAGAATAAATATTTCATTATTAGTTATAATAATTTAAATTATGTAAAATATACTATTAGCTATATTCCTTCATTAAATTTAAATCTAATTAAAATTTATTGGACTAATTCATATAATTTAACTTAATTTTAATTTTAATTATACAAGCTATAAGTTAAAATCAATCATTAAGTTTACTTTAATGTTATAGTGAGATTTTTTTTATTATAGGTTAGATTTTGGCTAATCCGATTTCACTCACCATTACTTTCGGAGTCTCGGTTGATTTCCTTTCCTTTCCTTATTGAAATGTTTTACTTCAGGAAGTATAAATAAAAAGGTTTCCCTTAGGATTGTCTCATCTCGTAATTTTCTTATTCATAATAAAAATTATAGTTATATAATTTATTATTTTAAGCAATATGTAGACTTTTGGCTATGGAGCCTCCTTTTATATAAATTTGCTAGTAATCCTTAATAACCCCTTTAAAATACTCATTAATTATTTAATAATTATTTGATGTTGTACAATATTGTCATCGATACTTTTATCTTTTTGATTAAAAAAAAAGATTAAACCAAAAAAATTAATTAAATATAAACAAAATAATAATTAATAAAAAACATAAAAGAGGTAGGATTAGTTTAATTGGTTAAAATGACGTCTTGTGGCGACGATGTTCAGAGTTCGAGTCTCCGATTCTACCCTTGTAAAGAATTTATTTTTATTAATACTTAAAAGAAAAAATATAAATAATACATGATATTAAAATAAATTATATTTTTAATTTATTGTTTACCGAAAAAAGGAATTGAACCTTTGTTTTACCATCATGAAGGGTACGTTCTACCGTTAAACTATTTCAGTTAAAGAGTTAAATATACAGAGAAAAATAAAATAGTAATAAATGAGTTAGAATAAATATCTATAAGACAATTTTTGTTAATATAAATTTTTCTGATCGATCTAATATATGATATTAATGTTTATATCAGGTTAAATAAAGGGTTTTCTATTTTTCAAAATTAAATTATTTTTTAATAAATTAACAAACTTTAGTGTTAGATTTTATTAAAATTTAATTTTTATGTTTAATCTAATTTAATATTTTCTCTTAGAATTCCACCAAATTACTTTGTATTTTACACTAAAACTTTATTTATATTAAAATTAATAATTTTAATAATTATCAATTTACACCTTGAACCTTCCTAAATTTGTCATGTGTTATTACTAAAAATGTGAAGTAATTAATAAAACACAATTAAGTTTAAATCCCAGTTTTAGACTTCTAAACTCTCTTTTAATTTTATAATTAATATACTTAATAAATTTAATTTATTATAATTTTTGTAATAAATATAAAAATATTCGGAGGGGTGAAATAAGTATAAATAAAATTAAAGATATAGATTAATGTAATTCGATAGCATCTTTAATATAAGAACATACTAGAAGAACGAATACATAAGCTTGGATAAATGATACAGCTAATTCTAATCCTGTAATAGCTAAGAATAAAGTAAATGGTAATAAAGTTAACACAAATATTATTAACCCACCTGAGAACATTTTAAATAAGAATGTAGATAAGATTTTTAATAATGTGTGACCAGCAACCATATTAGCAAATAATCTTATACCTAATGAGAAAGCTCTAGCTAAATAACTAATTAATTCAATTAAAACTAATAAAGGAACTAAAGCTAAAGGTGTTCCAGAAGGAATAAAGAATGAGAAAAAGTGAATTTTGTGAATAGATAAACCTAAAATAGTAACACCTATTAATATAGTAAAAGATAATCCTATTGATACTATTATTGAAGTTGTAATAGTAAATGTATAAGGTATATTTCCAACTAAATTAGAACATAAAATAAATAAAAATAAAGAATAGATGAATGGTAAATAAACTTCTCTACCTATTTGATCTCTTACTATAGTATTAATACTTGAAAATAAACTTTCTAATAAGATACTTTCTTTATTTGGTATTAATTTCATTTTTTTATTAAAGTTTAAACTAGTTTTATTATTACCACTGTTTTGATGTATAAATAAAATTAAAGATATTACTAATACTGTAAATAAAGCTGAATTTGTCAGAGTAAAAGATGTATTAAAAAATAAAGGAGAATTATAACTGGCTAAACTAACAACTTCAAATTGTTCTAATGGAGAATTTATAAATAAATTATTTAAGTTATTTAAAAACATTATTTTTTTATGTTTAAATTTTTATTAATTGTGTGCTTAGTTTTAATAAATACTTAATTTATATGAAAAAAAAAATTAACAATTAAAATACTTATACTTTTAGTATTAAAAATAAAAAGATAAATTAAAATAAAATTACTAAAAAGTAATATAATAACTCCTATTATTTAATAACTATTTTTAAATAATCTTATTTTAACAATAAAGTTTACTAATTTATTCTTATTTATATGAAATATATTGTTTATTTACCTTTAATTTTAATATTATTTATACCATTTTAATTCACATATTTCTAATTATTTATTTAAATTAAATAAGATGATACTTTAATATTATAACAAATATTATAATAATGTTAACGTTATTAATTTTTATTTATGGAGGGGATTTTAATATAATATATTATAGTAATTAATAATATCACATTTAGTAATATACTTTATTGGCTATAAAATAATTATTAAACTAAAAAGCATTCTCTGTTGTTTTATGTTAAATTTCACAGAGGCATAAATATATTCTTTTTATATTACAATTAAAATTTTAATTAATATAATTAATTTTTAATAATTAAGATTGTACAGGTAACATATTAAATGCATGGAATGGTATTGGACTAGCTAATGACCATTCTAATGTATTAGCTGATTCAGCTTCAGTATCGTATTGTGATAATGATGTGAAGTAAGCAGGAATAGCCCAAGGATTATTATTTACTTCTTTACCATTAACGAAAATATCATAAATAATATAACCAAATAATACAGTAGCAACTACAGAAACTAAAGAACCAAAACTAGATACAGCATTCCATCCAGCAAATGCATCAGGATAATCAGGTATTCTTCTAGGCATTCCAGAAAGACCTAAGAAATGTTGAGGGAAGAAAGTTAAATTAACTCCAATAAATAATGTCCAGAAGTGAACTTTACCTAAGAATTCATTATATGTTCTACCTATTATTTTAGGAGTCCAAAAATAAAACCCAGCAAATAGAGCGAATACTGCACCCATTGATAATACATAATGGAAGTGAGCAACTACGTAATAAGTATCATGTAATGCAATATCTAAACTAGCATTTGATAAAACTACTCCTGTTAATCCTCCTATTGTGAATAAAGCTAAGAATCCTAAAGTGAAGATTAAAGGTGTAGTAAATCTTAAACTACCACCATATAAAGTAGCTAACCAAGAAAAGATTTTAATCCCTGTAGGAACAGCAATAACCATAGTAGCAGCAGTAAAGTAAGCTCTAGTATCAACATCTAATCCAACACTAAACATATGATGAGACCATACTAAGAAACCTAAAATTCCGATAGAGAACATAGCGTAAACCATACCTAAGTAACCGAAGATTGGTTTACCTGAGAAAGTTGAAACAATATGACTAACAATACCAAATCCAGGTATAACTAAAATATACACTTCAGGATGACCAAAGAACCAGAAAAGATGTTGATATAAAATTGGATCCCCACCTCCTGCTGGATCATAGAAACTTGTATTAAAATTTCTATCTGTTAATAACATAGTAATAGCTCCAGCTAATACGGGTAATGATAATAATAATAATATAGCAGTTACAAAAACAGCCCATACAAATAAAGGTAATTTATGTAAGCTCATTCCATTAGTTCTCATATTTAATACTGTTGTTATAAAGTTTATTGCTCCTAATAATGAAGATATTCCAGCTAAGTGTAAACTAAAGATAGCTAAATCTACACTACCACCTGAATGTGATTGAATAGAAGCTAATGGTGGATATACTGTCCATCCTGTTCCTACCCCTTGTTCAACTAAAGAACTTAATAATAATAAAATTAATGAAGGAGGCAATAACCAGAAACTAATATTATTTAATCTTGGGAAAGCCATATCTGGAGCTCCACATTGAACAGGTAATAAGTAATTACCAAATCCACCTACAAGACCAGGCATAACCATGAAGAAAATCATTATGAAAGCGTGAGCACTTATAATTACGTTAAATAATTGATGGTCTCCTGATAAAATTTGTACACCTGGAGACATTAATTCAATTCTAATAAGAACAGAAAATGCAGTACCTATCATACCTGCAAATATTGAAAAAATTAAGTAAAGTGTTCCAATTTCTTTAGCATTGGTAGAAAATAGCCAATTCAAATATAAATTAATTTACCTATTTTTTAGTTTTAATAAATAAAACAAACTAATTAAGCCCTTATTTTTCTAAAAATAGAATATATATAAAATATTAAATTATATATATAAAAATATATTGATTATATATCTTTAAATGTTTAATGTTTATGAAATATAAAATAATTTTTTAATGTTATTTTTTATAATTTGTTATTTGTAATAAATCGGAATAGAGGCGATTCGAACACCCAAGAGTTGCCTCAGAACAATTAGCAATTGCCTTATCTTTCCAAATGATTACTATTCCTCTAATCACGATCAAATTTTAAAGTATAAATTTATTCTTTTTTTGGATTATATATTAATAATCTTTATTATTCTCTTTTATAATTTGATTTAGAATAATTAATATAATCACTTTTTTAGTCTTTACCAGATTCGAACTGGTACTATTATCGTGAAGGGATAATGTACTACCTTTATACTAAAAGACCTAATAAATTAATAATAATAGTATAAATGTGCGAATTTTGGGTTTGAACCAAAACTTACAGTTGATGAGACTGTCGTGCAGACCTTTACACTATATCGCGTAATAAGTATATAATTTAAATTATATAATTTTTATATGAACACTATCATTGAAACATTTATTACAAACAAAGAGACTCGAACTCTTAAGGAATTACTTCCACTCCTGCTTAAGAGGAGATTGTTTACCAAAATTTCAACATGTTTGCAAAGTTATATTATTATAAATATATAATTTTTTTATATTCACTTCTTTTAGTTTAAATATTAGTTTTTAAATTGAGATTTTATTTAGGTGTCAATCTTATTTATTAAAGATAATTAAAGATAATATTCCTTTTAATAATAATCTTAAGTTAAGTTATAATTATAATTCTATAGTAAGAACTTTATAATTTTTAATTTTTAATAAATGTAAATAAATTTTTTTAATAAATTATCAAAATTTAAAAGTGGATAGATATTTAAATTATCCCTACCGTCAGACACTATCTTTAAATTAATTAATTAAATAATCATTAATGAAAAATAATATAAATATTGATAATTTTGTTAGAACATATAGAACTTCTTCGAAAGCTTATTTAGAAATACCAGCATCATTGGATGAAATTATTATTGGAAATTTACTAGGAGATTTGTATGTAAATAAAAGAAGTAACAATTCTAATTCAAGACTTGAATATAAACAATCTATTAA
The DNA here is from genome assembly GCA_003316145.1 of Neoboletus magnificus. Taxonomy (NCBI): domain Eukaryota; kingdom Fungi; phylum Basidiomycota; class Agaricomycetes; order Boletales; family Boletaceae; genus Neoboletus; species Neoboletus magnificus. The sequence goes on from QFEI01007810.1 coordinate 34,019, forward strand.
AAATAGAATTTATATTGATCATCTATATTAACTATTTGGAGAATATTGTGGTTCTAAACCAAGAATTGAAACTATTACTCTTAAATCTCAACCAGGTAAAGAATACAAAAGTATAAGATTTCATACTTTAACTCTACCCTGTTTTAATTACTATTGGAATTTATTTTATAGATTTAATGGTAATAAATACATAAAATAGTACCTTCTAATATATATGATTTATTAACTCCAAAAGGATTAGCATATTGGATAATGGATGATGGAACTAAAATGAGTGGATCTAATGGACTTGTTTTATGTTCGGAATCTTTCACTTTAGAAGAATAAAATATTCTTATTGAAGTAC
>QFEI01007843.1:0-10410 GCA_003316145.1 Neoboletus magnificus
AAACCGATTTTCGGGGTAGGAATCTGGATATTCCGGATTAAAAACCGATTGTAATGTATGATAGGCGACAAACACGTCTGAAGAAGAGACGCTGGAATCGAGTTAGCTATGAAATTGTAGGTGTGTCGTACACACGTACGGAATATCATCCGGTATATTTGCGGTAATAGAGAACATGTTGTCTAGGAGTCGAGAGAGATCGTGTAGATCGTCGTCGATACACATCAAGTAGCAAAGCCAATCGGAGTGACGTGACTCGAGGAAGGGCGCGAACTCTTGCAGCCCCGTTGTCATATGCAAGGAAGAGATGGACGACATGGCGTTGATATGGGATCGGCTTTGCTGCAGGATGTGACGTATAGCATACTCGAGGGTTCGCAGCGTTTGAGAGGCAGGGGTGGCGTCAAACGACGTTTGGGAGAGGGGAATTGAGACGTGTAGTAACATCGACTGAACGATTGAAGTAAAATTTTTGTGAAGAGGAGAGAGATCGATAGCAAGCTGCACGAGCGCTTGCATGTGAGGGTTCAGTTGATCAGTGATTTGCCCGCTAACAGAAATGTTCTCTAGAAATCGAAGCTCCGTCATAGAGTAGCGGAATGCATCGAACGTGCGACTCAGATGTGATATTCGGAGACCAAGCCCGCTCAAGAGTTGACGGGTGGAAGAGATGGCGTCGTCCATCTGAATGGCCTGTGCAATCACGTAAGTACCAACGGCAACAAGACGACGGTCACCTACGAATCCATTCATACCTTGCTCTGCCGACGTGATAAAAGAAAACATGTTGGAGGAAAGATGGACAGGATGTATTTATCTTCGCGGCGAGGTACGCGCAGAGGTGTTGAGAATAATACGATCGGCACATTAAATTAACTAGGAAAGAAGCAAACGGGATTCATGACAACGTAATTTAAAGAAGAGACTTGATAAGAACTTCAAGGATTAAGGGTGCCAAAATTGTAACTGGACAAGGCCGAAGCATGGCAGAAGAGCTGTGGCAGCGAGATTGCTGATCTTGGGAGGGGAAGAAGGGGCCCAAAAGGTCATATTGATCAACGACCATGAACTTACGGGCGATTTGGACCGAAAAAAATAGGATATAGACGATGAAGGGGATGTAACACGAAAGCAGAATACGTTGGATCAAATTACTTGCCACTCCGCAAGACCGTCAGCCCAAGAAAATTCTTCGCCGGGGTGACGATAGTCGCGCACAGCGAAATACGGATGGTTTTCGTTGACGTTTTCATAGCCCATTGATACGAGAAGACACTTTGCGATTTTCTGGGCATACAGCATCGGGTTAAACACGCGTTTCTCTTGATTGGCGAGTCTATATAGCTCAGGATGAAGAATCATCGAACACAGAGCAACGAGAGAATGTCTCTTCAACTCTGTTATAATCAGCCAGGATAACAAATAAGATTAGATAGCGACTTACTGCGGTTCGGATCCGAACGAGGAAGACCGATGAGCATTTGCGTCAACGTTTCGAGGGCGTGATGATGGATTTGATTGGCAAAGCTCCCGTCTCGCACGAAGTCGAAATAACGTGCAACCTCAGTGAGGTGGATACTATCGTAACAATAAAAATGGCCTCCGATGGTAAATGACGCGACAGGGGTGTAAACCGAATGAATTTGGCCAGGCGGTTGAATGCTAGAAGAGATATGGTCAGCAAAAACACCGAGTAAAGAAAGTAGCATACACAAGATCACCGGGATAAAGATATATGGTCTCGGCATATATGTCGGGGTGTTTGGGTTCGTTACGATCACATTGCCGGACAAAGATTTTCAAAATCTCGTTGCGGGACTTGGTGGGATCATTGACGAAATAAAACGTCCATAACTTTACACCCGACATTCCTAACACGTAAGTAACCTCACCGTCTGCATCGTGGTGAGGGAAGGTAAGAACGCCAGCGTGGTGCGCCAACGCCCAAGAACGGACGGAGAGGTTGTCGGCGTAAACCTTACGTTTCTCGAATGGCATGTCGCGTTGAGTTTGACTCCATCCTACTGTAAGACCGTCATCGAGCATACTGTAAGTTTGCTATAAATATCATAACAATAATAAAAGGATGCGCGCACACCTAATGGATAGGGGCATGGCACGGTGGGTTAGTGGTATATCGAGGGTAAAACGGCATTGAGAAGGGTCGTTGATTCCGTCGACGAGCTGAGACATCGTCCCACGAACATGGGGATGTAAAAAATCATGTATGCGCTTCCCCGCGTCTTAAGAAAGCGTTAGGGATAAGCCTAGCGGAAAAGAGAAAGACTGACCATGCATGTCGAGCAACATATTGGGAGATAGACCAAAGGTGCGTAAGAGACCGTCCGTGGTGAACTGGAAAGAACTTGTATCCTCGAAATCTCTGACGACGACGGGATGGCCAATCGAAAGGGCCTTGCGTATGTCGAGAATGAGATCGAACGGATGTTTGTATGAAGAGAAATCCAGGAAGTCGATGAATGCGCTGCCGGGAAGCGCTTCCGGGTACGAAGCGACGCGACGAACATACGCCTCGTCGAATGCGAGGAGGTTTGCGCCGTTGTCTTCCAAAGTAGGAGCGATAGTTTTGAGGTCCCCAGGCCATTCTATAGTCGCAGAAGACTCGGGAACTTGGATTCCACGGACGCTAGAGACAAGATCGAGTTGCCGGATTGGAAGAGAAGCTGATGGGGACGTCCTAGAAGGACAAGGGGGTTGAGATAATTGGGATTCGAGAGCGGGGTCGATAGGAATTGTGGGGGAAGCGGGAACGGGGATGATTGGAGTTGAGGGCCCGGCTTGGGGAGTGGCATCAGCGAGAAAAGACGGAGATAGATTTGCTTCATCGTCATAATTGGAAGTGGCCGGTGCCACTTTCTGGCGTTCACGATAGGCTTTTTGAGCTGCACGTCTTTTCTCCTTGAACGCCTCTAGAGCAGCAGAATCGCTATGAACAAGGTCAGTGAAGTGTATATACATGACGCGTTGGTCACACACGCTTCGAGTCTTTGCTTCTTGCGCTCATACGCTCTCTTGTTGGCAGCTGAACGATCCTGACACCAAGATAACACGTTATGCGGATGGCTTTAACTTAGGTCAACGACTTACCTTGGGCATTGTACGCGAATAGTTAACGAGCAAAGTTGGGTTGACTAGGTTTGAAAGTCCGATTTGCGCGAAAAGCAAGGAGACGCGTTCGAGCGACATACGAGTTCATTAAGAAACGAGCGTAATAAATGTTCAGAACGACAACCTTCAGTCTAAATACATTTCCGGAGAAGAAATATCGTTTGTAACAATAAACGTTAGAAGCATGGACCGTTCTAAACAGAGCCCAAGAAGCGTACAACGTCCTGAAGAGTTATTCGAGGAATTCTATAACAATGTCAATTATCATAAAAAACAATAGAATAGAGACTGACCTGTTATTAACTAGCAAATATACATAAGCGTGACACACTTCCAACATGTTGCAGAGCAAGGCATTACTACCAGGACGAACCTCCCCCAACCATTTCGCATAGTCTCGAGAAGAATGAAAAAATTGTGGACTGACGCCCGCGTGATCCATGAGGACATTTTTAAGGGTAGGAATGGAATAAAGTAAGAAAGACAAGGGTTTAAGAACGTCGTCAAACCTGCAAGGGGGATCGTCGTTTTTGGAGCGAAAGGGATGATCGAACTGCTGAGATGTTGGGACACAGCAACGATAGCATAAACCTTTGGCAGCGAACCGGATATGTGTTCGGAATGAGTGATAGGGCGTTTGGAAAGCAGGCCATGCTTCACAAGCAAAGAGTCGATGGGTCGCGCTGCCATTGACGAGGTTATGTAGCATACATCCCCCTTCACACTCCTGGAGAAACCTGAAGAGAGTCGCTTCCTTGTTTTCTTTTGTAAGGGAACATGCTCTTGGTAACGAATCGTTGACGTCAGAGGAAAGCGTGGTTTGGATTGTGACACGGTCACGACTTGGCGGATGTTGCACAGAAACATTGACATCGTCGACCCTTGGGCGATCGGGTTGGCGGGAAGGGTGTGAAAAGGGACCGGAATGCGCCAGAGAAACAAGAGCAGTCGCTGGATGAGCAGCAGCAGGTAAGGTAGACGTGGAAGGGGAAAGGGGATCGAACAAGGGTCCAGGATGTTCGGGGACTGTGTAGGGTGAAACGGGGGCGTGATTGACCGGAGGAACTCTGGGAGTGTACTCAGAACGTATCGGGACCAAAGGGATCAGAGCTTGAGATTGCTGGTTTTGTGCAGTAACATGCAAAGGGCGGGGTGAAAGGGACGTCAAAGGGGGTGTCGGCTGTGGATGGTGTATAGCAGGCAAAGGGGCCTAAAAGGAAGTGAATGGAGGATGTAGGATAGGGAAAGGGAAAGAGACATACGCTAGAACGACAACAAAAATCGCAAGGTTCGCAAGGTCCCAGCATGTGGCAATTGGATGGGCTAGAATCCATAAAAGAGGTTATCGATATCCTACGACACTGAGCTTTGGTTGTAAAGTCAAGCATAGCATTGAAACCCCCGATATCAACATCGAAACTGCGCAAGTGAGGAGGAATGTGGGCGTAAATGAGATGAGACACGCCAACTGTACCCTCTTGACGAGCAAGTCGACCGGATTGTTGAGCATGGAGCGTCATATGCTTTGGAATTCGATAATGTATCACGTAGCTAACATGGCTATAGTCGATCCCTTGTGCAAAAGCCGACGTGGCACAAAGCCATCTTGATCGCCCGGAGAGCCAAAGCTTGAGCGCCTGGGAGCGAGCTGGAGCATCCATGTGTCCGACGTAAAAAGGAGCGTCGATATAACCAGCGAGTACTGTGGCGTCATCAACTGTCTCGCAAAAGATGATACCGCGATCAAGAGGGGTGAGAAAGACATGATGGTTGATGATACGGAGTGTAAAATCCTGTAGGGAGGATTCCGACTGACGCGAGACCATGTATTGGATATTTGAGCGCGAAACGGACTCCCGGATAACATGGACGGGCTGGCGTCGGGTGTCTATACCAACAGCCTATGGAGATGAGTGAAAAGTATCCCGCAACGAGACGGGACTAACCTTCCATAGAGCAGGTTCTACAGACGGGCTAATGGTGGCAGACATGAGAATGACTTGACAGCCGACGTCACCCAGACATGTAAATTCGCAAAAACTACCACGATAGTCCCGGGAAAGAAGAATATCGTGAGCTTCGTCCACTACGATTCCATTCAGGTAACCTGACTTGAAGCAAGATGTAATCCACACGCGGAAATTGTCCATAGCAAGATGTTCAACGGCTGCGAAGATCAGCTTCGCTCGGAAAATGTCGAGATCTGGAGCCAAAGGGGACCAAGCACAATGGGGTATGCCTTTCGCCGATGCGTCGGCGAGAGCTTGTTCCATCAAAGAAACATAGGGGATAATAACCAGGCGAAACCCATCTTCTCTGGAAAAGGCAGGGGCTTGGTAGACAGCGGACTTCCCTCCACCGGTGCGCAAAATCACGAGAAGGTGAGGATGCCTGCGACAAACAACTTCAATCGCTTGACCTTGTTGTAACGTTCTGAAAAACAGATCGGGGCGTTTGAATAAGGAGCGAAGGTATCCGATTCGCGATTCATGGATGAGGATGGTATCTTGAGCAGGGGAAGGTGCTGGTAGGCGTAGGTGGGCGGACCAAGGAATCTTGTGAGATAGAGTAGTGGATATCGTTTCTTGGATAAGTGGTAGGTAAAGGTCCATGATTTCGCTCTTGGTCGCGTTATCAGTGCCATATCGGTCCGCGAATGCTTCAAGTAAAGGAAGTAGACGTTCGAAGCGACCAGAGAGGGCGTCGTTGTGGGAAGATGATTCGGGTGAATCAGAATGTGGAGGATTGTTGTTCACGCAAGACGGAGAGGAAGGGGATCCAACGCCTAACCACGAATGGTAACGGAAAGCGAGATCCATGGCGCTGGCATATACGTTCTCTGTAAGTCCAGGCAAATCTTCGTATACGAGACCATATCGGGAGTTTGCTGTAGCAGTCGAATGGCCAAAAGATGTGTCCATAGGATCGTCGGAACTATCATCGTCGTCACGATGATGAAGAACGGCGCGCAGGACGGCCTTGAGAGCCTGACGAAACGGAGCGAGAGTTAGAGGTATACGGAGATATTCTGTAGTGTATGTACGAAGAACGGCAGTGAAAGAACTGCTGTCGACGGTCTTTCCGTTGACGACATAAAGGTAATTCCTATAAACATGGACACTGCTAGGGAACAATTGGCGAGCGAATGCCACAACCACTTCACGTACAGGACCGATAAGGTAGATAAAAAGACGAGAGACAGACTTCGGGAGAAAATGAGCGACGTAACTGTCTCTACCAGTCATGCTTCGAGTTTTAAGATAATGGCATATAATTGCGCACGAGCCGGAAAGGTAGTAAAAATTGCGAGGTCCGTCGAGGGAATTCACAGACCGTAACGGGCCGAGTTCGGTACCCCGGGCAACTCCAGGGGTAGACGTGTGGGCAAGTACCATAAGAAGGTCAACAAATTCATGATAAACATGAAGGTAAGCACGAAGAGCAGCTGTCGCGAAATGAGCGTTGTATAAATACTCATTCGGAGACTCACTATGTTTATGAACGAGGGAACCTTGAGCATCATGGAGGTGGTATGTATCGAAAACGGAGGGTTTGGAGTGGATATGTTCAAGTATGAGATCTAGGAAGGGGTGGAAGGGATTGTCAGACGAATGGACAAAGGAGAAGCCCTCGTCGGTGTTGCGCAAAGGATCTACGGGCCACTTCAAGGAGTCTTTGGACTCGAGTGCCAAGTCGATAGCGCTGTCGAAAGATTCACTAACCGCACCAAGAAGTAACCTATCGAGGATAGATTCAGCCTTAGTACAAAGCGCCTGCACCATTTTCGGGAGAAGATCGATTCGTAAAGGAAGTCCTTTGACACTAAGGGTATCCCGGGCTTGATTCCAGTGCATATCCGGAAGCTTTGCAGAATTGAAAGCGTATGCGCTCACGAGGTGGGTAAGCTGACGTAGGGAGTTGAAAGGAGTCGGATATCCTTCTTTCAATAAAGGAAGGAGGCTGGTTGAATAATAGCTAGAAGAACGTCAACCAGCCAGCTCGAGGATTAAAAGAAGGAACCTACTCCATAAAAATAATTGATGGATCTGCAAGCATACGAGCACGAGCTTCCAAGATCGCAACAGCTCGAAAACAATATGTAAAGGAGGCAAGGTTTGGAGAAATGGACGCGGGGGTTTGAAAGGTACCATCTTCCCGGAGGTGCCAAAAAGTTACGAACCGACTAAGAGGACAGAGAGAGTTGTCTCTCTGGATGTCCGACGTGTAAGTGGACATCAAGGAGAACGACAGGGATTGGAGCGGGTCCGAAAGGTCAGCGTTCTCCTCCAGGGCACGACTAAGGAGCCGACAGCGTTCAGACTGTTGAGGGGAGAGGGTGAAAACCGGCGGAGACGAGTCCAAAGAACGAAGAAGGGCACATATATACATGGCCCAGTGATTTGAGCATCGAGATAAATATTCTTCAGTCTGAGGACGTCCAAACGGTTTATTCTCAAGTTGTGCAGAGTCCAGATTGCTAATACGAGAGAATGAAAGAATGAAAAATAAGTAAGGGTTATAAGCGACTGACCCTTTCGGTGTATGGATATGTCGTCGAGGAAGGACTTCCATACTTTCAACTTGGTCCCACATCCGTTGGAAGTTGGTCTTGACGGCTTGTACTACGGGGAAAAATGCATCACCGCTCTTAGGAATAGCAACCAGATAGAGGATTTCTTGCGTAGAATGACCGCTGACAACTCTAGGCCACTTGGATTGGTGGAGAAAGCCGGTTGTTTTGCGAGGGTCGTCAGAGGGTTGAAGAGGAAGTAAGCAACGATGCTCCTTAGGGCGCATAACGGCCAAATACTCCGTCAAACTTCCATGGGGACGCATGACAGCCAGAGAGGGCTCAACACGCACGACCAATTGGTGACCCCTGAAGCCATAAATGCGATGAACTTGACAGGGTTCTGACGCGACAGAATGGCCGATATGACATTCTTCGCGATGGCGTTGAAGGGATGTTCTGGAACCAACAGTGACGCCGCAAGACTGGGCGAGGCAAGTAAATCCATCGGCCAACTTGAGACCAACAATCGGTGGAACGACGTCAGATGGGGACAGAGAGGGGGGGCCCGTAAGATTTAAATCTCGCAAGATAGCAGTAAGCTCGTCCTCTGGAGGACAAGTCAGACCGTGCTGTGTGACATGACTTCGTATGAAACGATGGTCCAGAGCTTCGGAGCACTCGAGACATATGACGAGCTTATAAACAAGGTTAACATGGAGGCCAGAGCTAGACAACGCGTGCAAGTGGGAAGAGACGATTTCACGAGGAAGGGAAGTTTCCTCCAAATCCTGTTGTAAAGGAGATCGTGGTGCGGTAGCGGTCATCTCTGCATCTTGATCTATAGCTCGACGTTAATCACAACAATCAGGGTAAAATTTAGAATTACCATTAACTACAGCGGCGTTGGCATCTTGTGGGTCACGTTCATTACCAGAAAAACGCATACACGCATCATCCGAAGAGTCTTCGGATGGATCAGCGTGTCGGCGGTTGATATCCTCATATATGGATGAAGGGCAGCCTTCATCGCCGCCCTGTGTCATACAATTGAGAGGTTAGATTGGTCACTAACGGAGTTGTTGTTACGGGAAACACGTACGGGAGAAGGAGGAGGATCATTGTTAGAGGGACAAGACGATTTCACATGCAGCCTGAGGTTATCGGGATTGGGATCCTTGAATTCACCACAGGGACAGTAAAAATATCCATCAAGACGTTCGACAGTTATAGACTTGTCTATATGCGCCACGATAAGGTATTGAAGCGTCAAAAAATAACGAACTGACTTTGATACTTTACAACCGATCGCATCTGATGAGTGACTCGAACGTGGGTTGTGAGGTCGCGAAACTTGGCGTTACATTGGCGACATCTTAGTGACCAAAGGCTCGTAAGTAGACGCGATAGGTAGCAAATAAAAACGTACGTTTTCAAAGGCTGATTCGACATTGGTATGGCACAGGATGTAGAGACGATGTACGGCAGTGGTGGACGAGATGACTGAAAGGCGTATCATCATAAAGATCGGGCACGAGTTTGCCACAACAAATAGGGTTCGACACACACGTTACAAATAATCAATAAGACTATACATAGATGTCTACAACGGTGGAGAGTATGATCAAAGACGTTCAAGCAGGACGTTATTTTTGACGGAAAAAGATATGGAGCGTGTAGAATGAAATAGCCGGTGAGTGATATGCAAGAAACGCAAGAAGTGACGTACCGCTGTGCATAAACGGTTGGAAAAGATGTAGCTGTATGATGTGGACCCAAGTGCTGTTCGCACTTGGACTAACCGAAGGATAGAAGACGGAACGTCCATGTCGCCCTATAAAGTTAAAAGAGGAGATGCGATGACGTACGCGTCATATGGTTTAGCAGAGAAAATAAACTATGTTCGCGTCCCAACAACAATAAATAGGAGAAAGATAACGATGAGATGAAATGAAAAGATAACAAGGCTCACGTTGCCAGCAAAGAGTGGATAGAAGGAAATCGATTGCATCGTGACCCGAGGATGGCTTGGAGTCATGCCCGTGTGAGGGAGTAAGTGTAACGAGAAAGATAGCAGTAGCAAACGAGACGAAACAAAAAAAAAAGATAGCATATTGAGATGGAATGGTAGAGAAGGCTCAAACAACACAACCGCGCTAAAGGTGTGGTGACGGAAGGGAGGATAATAAGGCGTGCCGCGGTTCGGCTCCACGAGGCCGTGGGGTTAAGTGAGCAGAAAACAAAGAGAAACGGTCCAGGCATGCCACGGCTTGAGAATGAAGGATTCGAACCTGTCCTGAAACACGAGTGGACTGGCAGTCGGGCTCGCGCATAGGAACAGGTTGATGGGCAAGGACCTAATACGAAAAGATACAAAAAAAACCACAATAGTATATCAACATGAAATAAACGAGTACGCACCTAGAGCGCCTCTGTGCGGATTGACATCAAAAAAATTGCGGATGACATGGTGTGGACGACAAGAAAGCGGCGAGGATGAGAGGACCTGATACATAAAGAAACAAGAAAGCCACGGTAGTATATCAAGAGGAAATAGGTGAGTACGCACCTAGAGCGCCTCTGTGCGGATTGACATCAAAAAAGATTTGCGGATGACATGGTGTGGACGACGAGAGAGGACCTGATACAAAAAGAAAAAAAAAGCCACGGTAGTATATCAAGAGGAAACAGACGAGGACGCACCTAGAGCGCATCTGTGTGCATTGACTCATCAGAAAAAAATACCATGTTGTGGATAACGAACGAGTGGC
>QFEI01007932.1:0-13148 GCA_003316145.1 Neoboletus magnificus
TGGGCCAGTAGGTGGTCGGGAAGTTGATGTCGGGAACCAAGCGAGCAGGTCGAACGCGGACTGATCGATGATCGATTGATCAGTGGCCGATAGCTATTATTTGGTAGGATATGACGCTCGGGCGGCCTGGTCAGCGTGGGCAAGTTGATGCCCATCACAACAACATCATAAGGTGGCGGGTGCGATGTTGTGCCTGTGGCATAAATAGTGTGCCCGTGATGAGATTATTAGGTAGCTGCTATGCATAGTCAATTAAATGCAGATCACTACCAGGGCAGCCGTCTATAATTCTGTAACACCGGCTTCTTGGCGAAGGGGGCCAAGTTTGCAAGTTCAGTATGATCAATTGATCATGTCCGGGATCCGAAACTTCTGAATATTCGGACAGTGCTGAGAGTCAGTGAAACTCGCACCCATAGTAGTGGTGAGTACTTACTTCACCATGTAGTTGTTGGCAAGGCCCATCATGGCAATGCACAGCAAGCGTGCAATGTTTTGGTGCACAGCCTGACAATCAGTTCTCGACCCTGCGAAACTATCTTGGTGGACTTGCCTAGTAACCAACATGCAATTTTATCGTGATACACACACAGCGGCCTTCCGGTAACGTATTTTTAGTGATTCCGATCACAACATTGGCACAGGTTTCGGTCATACCGAGTGATCTGGGTTCCCGTGACCGCAAGGTCTGATCAGCGTTGCTGCATCGAAGCATAGCTTGGTTGATGCCAACACACAGGTATGGGAATACTTTGATCTCTTAGCTGTTGTACGGAGCTCATTGTTGATACTTAAACCACCATACACTAAGGCGGCGATGTACCTACACTGCGCTCTCCAACCATCCCTTGCAAGAACTCTGACCTTGACCCACATTTTTATTTTATTATCACTGTCGACCAGCACTATTAACGAAATCATCGATAATTTGAACCATGTCCGCTGAAGTCCCCGTCGCTATCATTGGTATCGGCTGTAAATTCCCTGGAGGATCCGATAACAAGGACCTATACTACGAGTTTCTCAGGAATAAGGTACTTGCTGCTTATAGGTTCTGCTTGTTGAACCTTCGCTGAACTACGACAACAGGGTGATGGAATGGTTACACCTCCACCCGAAAGGTGGATTCATGAGGAGTGGTATGGTACGTGGTTGATTTCCTCGCTCTGCCCTGGCCGTGATTGGTGACGGTTGTCTATCTCTGACAGGCGGGAAGGACGAACCCGGAAAATATCACACTACCAAATTAGGATTTATCAATGGCGTTGACCAATTCGACTCGTTGGAGTTTGGTATCTCCGCGAAGGAAGCGTCGTTCTTTGATCCCGCGATTCGGCTCACGTTGGAAGCTGCACAGGCGGTCCGTCCCCGTGCTTTGTTTTCTTGTTAGAGCCACTGATCAAAGTCGAATTCTAGGCACTACAGGATTCGGGTATTGATTACAGAGGTTCGAATACGGGTGTCTTCTTCGGTAACCTGTTGACGACCGTCGATGAACTTGACGATGAGCGGAATGAGATGAACAGTTACAATGGTATCGGCCGCTGTGTTTCCATTCGAGCTAACCGCATCTCTTTTACTTTTGACTTGCGTGGTCCTTCATTGACGGTGGACACCGGTATGTCCACTTTCATTCCAAACACGTTCGTGTAGTCATTGATGTTTCTGTTAAACAGCCTGCTCAGCATCAGCAACTGCGATGCACCTCGCACTTTGCTCAATTAAACTTGGAGAGGTCGACCAGGCACTGGTTGTTGGTAAGCGCAGCCTTGAGATATTTATATGGCACGTGACATATTGGTGTGGGATAGGTGCAAATACGATTATCAACCCCGAGCATACAGTTTCATTCTCCAAGCTCGGTGTTTTGTCTCCCACTGGGTCTTCTAAATCCTTTGACGCATCAGCCGATGGCTATGCGCGTGCCGAGGGTGTGGCGGCTGTTCTCATCAAGCGGCTTGATCGCGCTCTCGCAGATGGAGACTTAATCTATTCCGTTATCAAAGGCAGCGCTATCAACGCTAATGGAAAGGGGAAGAGTTTAACCATGCCTGAAGGAGATATGCAGGCCGAAACGATCAAGGAAGCCTATCGGATTGCCAAGAGAGACCCATCAGAGTCTTTCTTTGTCGAGTTACATGCTACTGGTAAGTTTTCGATGTCGCACTCGATGGGGTGTATGGTGCTGATTCCGATCATAGGAACAAAGGTTGGTGACCCTATTGAAACGAACGCTGCGGGCAAAGTGTTCTCGAAAGGGCGTGATGCGCAGAAACCTCTCAGGTGTGCTCCAGTTGCGATAAGTGCTTGTCATATTGCAAACGGTGATTTTGCAGAGTCGGAAGCGTCAAATCAAACATTGGCCACACCGAAGGATGCAGTTTTCTGGCAAGTTTGGTGAAAGTGTCCCTGATGCTGCATCACAAAGAGATCATTCCAAACATCCGGTTTAACAAGGCTAATCCCAAGATCAATTTCCCTGCTCTAAAGATGCAAGTGCAGACCGAGGTTTGTATTTTGCTCATTATTGTACAGGTTCTGTCTGTTGATGAGGCGACGTCTTCAATAGCTGGAGAGTATTACTGCCGAGATGGCTGCTGCAGATGGTGCATGGGTGACATCCATCTCGTCGTATGGTGTCGGTGGATCCAATGCACACATCGTATTGGAGAGTGCGGAGACCGTTGCTGACCTTTCAGAGTCCGTCGCCACACCGGCCGACCAGAAGAAGTCGTTATACCTCTTTTCCATTGGTTCTATCACGGAACCTACCCTTGGACGCTGGAAAGATGCTCTTGTCAACGCGTATGAGGGAATAACCGACCACCACATGCTGCGCTCTGTCGCTCGCGATCTTGGGCGGCAAACACGTGCTTACCCCAGTCGTGCCTTTGCCATTGGATCATCGCTCGATGCGTCTCTCAAGTTCTCCAAGCCTGTCCTGCGCAATTCTAACGCCGACCCAAAGCTTTGCCTGGTATTCGCTGGTCAGGGACCCCAGCACATCTTTATGGGTCGTCAACTCGCTGAGAGCTACCCTGCTTTCCTTTCCGCCATCCAAGAGAACGATCGCATCCTGATGGAGAAGTATGGACAAAGTTCGATGCTAGAGCGCACCGGCCTGTTCGTTCCTGGAGTCGAATGCAAGCTGCCTGCGAACGGCGTGTGGCCTGTTCAGGAGGTCGTGTTATCCTTGGTGTTCATTCAGGTTGCGTTGGTGGATCTCATCAGGAATCTGGGTATTGAGTACGACTTCGTGGTTGGTCACAGGTGAGGAATATCGTTCTGCTTTCCTGTCCTTTCTGACCATGGTGCAGTATCGGTGAGATCGCTATGGGTTACGCCTCCGGGCACTACGACCGCGAGATGGCAATTGGTATTGCGGTCGCTCGTGCGGCCGCCATGACCCGTGCAGACGGCAATGGTGCCATGGTTGCTCTCGGTGTCGGTGTACAGAAGGCCAAGACGATGATCCGCAAGGTCCTTTCGCGGGCCAAGGCCACTTCTGGGTTGTGGATCGCTGGTATCAACTCTCCTCAGGCTGTCACCGTGGCTGGTACCCATGAACTTATCAACGCCATCATCGAGCTTGCGAACGATCCGAACGCCAAGGTCTTCGCCGCTAAGCTTCGCGTCACCTGTGCTTTCCACACCCCTCTCATGGAGTCACAAGAGGAACTATTCAAGGAACGCGTTGCGGCGACGCCTCTAAGCCAGGGAACCAAGACACCTTTCGCCCGCGTGATGTCTACTACAGACGGAAAGTGGCTTGACAGAGACCTCGACATTAACTACTGCTGGGATAACATTCGTCGTCCGGTCCTCTTTGGAACTGCCATCAACAAAATTATCTCCGACGAGGGTCCTGATGGGGTCCGATTCTTGGAGATTGCGCCACACCCAGTCCTGAAGGCATACCTCGAGCAATGTGGGGGAGAACCGATCACCTTGATTCGCCGTCCGAACCCCAAGACCCCTGGTCAGAACACTGGCGAGCATTACCAGTTTTTGGAGGGTATCGGGAATCTCCTCAGTACCGGTTTCAAAAACGTGGACTTTGACAAGCTCTGTGCTTCCCCCGACGGCGTCACTGACTTCGTGAGAGCGAAGCTTCCCGAATATGTGTACAATAAGTCACATTGCTGGGCGGAGTCTGGGGTGCAGCAATCGCAGAGGCTCAGAGAGCGTCCACGCCCCATTGCCTCGCCCCGTTTCCGTGTCAACGCTGATTCTCACCCTGATTTGACTGGCCACATCGTATTCGACGCAGTACTCTTCCCTGCTTCCGGGTGCGTAAGATCACTTGTTTTGTCAATTGGGACTCAACGTTCTGGAATAGCTATGTTGAAAGTATCTTGGAGAATGGCGCGATGGTTGTCAACAACATTGCAATCCACAAACCGCTTGTCCTCAGTGGCGCCGGTTCAACTCCAGGGCACGCCGGTTGCGTAATCAACGGTGATAAATGGGAGTTCAGGGCAGCAACCACCCCCAATTTTGACAACGGTGTCATTATACTGGATTCCGTTTATGCCAGTGGTTCCTTCTCTCGAGTCAACCCAGCCTACGACGAGAAGGCTCACCGTACCTTCGACTTCCGGGCCAAGCTTGCTCACTCTCAGGGTTCTGTCACCGGGGACGAGTTCTATGAGGCCATTCCTTCAGCGTACCGTTACCAAGACCACTTCAGGAACTACCTCAAGGTCGTGCACGAGATTGAAGATGAGACCAGTTGGGGCGCTAAGGCATACCTGACATACCTCGAAATCCCGGAAGGCACCCCAGATGTATTTGGTAAAGGATACGCCATTCACCCAGGTGTCCTAGACAGTATCACGCAGTGTGGTCTTGCGATGTTCATCAACATGGAGACCAAGCGATTCGACTTCAATGGCGTTTTTCTTCCAGTCAAGATTGATGCCATTCGTCGCTGGGATTCCCGGGATGCGCCGGACCTTGATTCTGAAATCAAAAAGGGTATCTGGACGTATTTCACAGGTCGTACTTGGGCACCTAATGGTCCTTTCAAGTCGGACTACATCATCGCCAACTCGGAGGGTAAAGTTCTCTTGACTATCGAGGGCTTCGAGATTGCCCGTGCCCCCGACGCCGAGCCCGTTCCCATCACGGACAACAGCCGCGAAGAGCGTCTGACTACCGTGTGGCAACCAAAGTCCTTCCCTTCGTCGCTTGAGGTGCTACCGCCACAAACATGTCTTCGTTCCGTTTTCGAGTCCCTTGGACGAGATGCAGCCGATGCAGGCAGCAAGGTAATCCGCGTTGCTGATGTAGCAAAGACTTCGGACATCGCTGTTGACCTTGATGCAACTCTCGAGGCTCTTCTCAACAACTCTGGTGTCGTTATCGAGTACTTCTGTGCCTCTGGCACTCCATCGGATGCGGATGCAAAGACAGGGGCACTCCACTACCCTCATGCTAGGTCGTTGGTTCTTGAATCTTGGGGCCTTGGTGAGGACATTGCGAATACTCCGTTCTCCAGGTGGGCAGATTCAGTTCAGGTTTATCCCTGGTACTTAGTAATCCTTTTTAGTTTCGATGTGGTGGTCCACCATGTTGATCTCGCTGCAGTTCAAGTTGACATTGCTTCAATCGCAAATGTCGTCGGAACAAACGGTGTTGTTTTACTCTCTGTGACTGGTAAGCTCAACTCATAGATCGCTTAATCGACTGGTTCCTCATTACGCAACCCAGATTCCGGCGTGGCAGTGGAGGACACCAGCGTAGAACCTCTGACATTGGCCGCCTTGGCCAGCAGGTTCTCTACTATCGCTGGATCCGTCGTCTGCGCATCAGACTTCGTTGACGGGAAGGCGCTCTTATATGTCAAGATTACACAGCCTACCCTTTCCGTCCCCGCGGGTCCATTCAAGACAGTTATTGTTCAGCCTTTCGAACACGGCGAGGAAGGAGACCTCATTGAGATTGCAAAGAACATCTCTTCAGAAGCCGAACTGTGGATCACCGGGAACGATGACGCCGCTGGAATCGGAGCGCTCGGTATCGCGTCATGTATCATTGCAGAATCTCCCGAGTACCAAGTGTTCTCCGTGCTTTTCGAAGACCACTCCCTAGACCAGGCTGCGCGCGAGGAGGTCGTGCACGATCTTCGTAAGAACTCGCTTCTTCTTGAACAGCACATGAAGATCAACAACAACGGCGACGTCTTCGTTCGTCGACTCGTTCATGGTGGCGCGGATGTCAAACAGACCCCTATTCCTGCTGTTGGCTTGACGGGAGCATCCGGTGCCTTGGCTGCCTACTTCCCGCCTTCTCTCGGAGCGTCGGATGTGGAGATCGAAGTGAAGGCACTTGGCATCGAGTCCGGAGCGTCTTCAAAGTCTGCCCTGACGTTCGTTGGGCGTGTCAAATCTCGTGGAGTTTCAGTCGTGCATGTGGAGGTCGGCACCCAGGTATCCTTTTTTAATACGTGGTGTATCCGCTCTAACCCTTAAATGCTTAGGTTGTAGGCATCACTTGTCAGACTCCTTCAGATATCATCGTCGTCTCTCAGGATACTGTTGTTGCATTGCCCAAAGGTGTCAGCGCTACGGATGCGGCAGCTCTACCTGTCACATTCCTTTCGGCGTGGATTGGTCTTGTGGTACGCGCCCTCATCGCGCCTTCTTCGACAGTTCTTGTCCACGATGGCACTTCAGGTAAACTAGAAGCATCAAATCCTATCTGACCATAGCTTACTTCCCGTTTTGTAGCTGCTGGCTTAGCCGCAATCCAGGTTGCCAAACGATTCTTCGCGAAGGTGTTTTCCACTGTCGGAAGCAAGCAAGAAGCAGAAAAACTCTCGAGTGGTTTCGGGATCCCGATGTCCCACATTGTCCTCATCGACGACTTTTCCCTCACCGCCGCAGGGTGGATTAGGTCTGGGACTGTATCCCAATTCGACGTCATATTCAATGCCAGCGGAAAGCACGTATATGCTCGTGGATCAGAACATCTCTCGGCATTTGGCTCTTATGTCCATGTCCAATCCGACGAAGTCCCCGAGATCCCGTCTGGTGTTGCATCCTCGTACATCCTGGACATTAACCGCTTCGCTGCCGCATCCCCGGCTTTCCTCACCCCCGCGATCTCTGCGATACTCTCAAGTCATGTTTCGGAATCCTTCAGCATTCGCTCGCGCACTGTCGCGATGTCTGCGTATAGAGAATCCGCCGCCGGCGATGTCGACTCCCTGGTCATTATTCCCCAAATTAGCCACGCCCCGAGGATCGACCCCAGTGGCCAGCTCTTCGACCCTCGCAAGTCCTACATCCTTGTCGGTGGTTGCAGTGAGCTTGGTGTGCGTATCACTGAGTGGATGGTACACCGTGGTGCTCGTCATATCTTCTTGACAAGTCGTCGCGGACCGAAAGGTCTTACCAAAACCGACAACATGTACGTCCAGAGCATGCGTAGCACAGGTGTGCAAGTCGAGGTGATCGCTGCGGACGCGATCGACAAGGCGCAAACTGCCGCTGTCGTTGCAGAAGCCAGGGAAGCTGGGCCGATCGGAGGCATCTTCGTCATGACCGTTGTCCTTCGTGATGCCAAGTTCACCAACCTGACGCAGCAATCATTCGACGATGTTTACCAGTCCAAGGTTGCTGTCCTCAACACACTTCTCGGCTGCATCAATCCTTCGGCGATCGACTTCATGGTGTTGTTCTCAACTATTGGATCCGTGTTTGGCAACGCCGGTCAAGCTGCGTACTGCGCTTCACAATTGTGAGCGCCCTCAAGTTCGTTATTGCCGAGTGCTAACTGTATGGACAGGTACTTGGATCGCATCGCGGACGTGATTCCCAATACTATCTCCATGTCTTTCCCTCCCATCACCGATTCGGGTATCTTCAAGCGTCTCGTACTCGCCACGAAGGGTAAAGCAAACACGGCCCAACTCACAAAGACTGGTATGACGACAGCACAAGTTTGTAACTTCATCGGAGATTCGCTCGTTCGCAAGATCGCCCACTACGTGCCGATGCTTGCCATAGACGATGTCCCTGAAACATTCCCCTCGTGCGAGCCCTTGTTGTATGGGCACCTGTTGTCCAAGAGATACCTCTCTGCGGGCGGTGCTAGAGGCAATGTGGGCAGTGATGCTGAATCCCCTGCTTCACTACTTGCTGCATTGCTGAGCATGGATGTCGAACAGATAAGTGACAATGCGCTGATCACTAGCTTTGGTCTGGACTCCCTTGGAGGTAAGTCGAATGATTTCTCTACAGAACGTCATTCAATTGGCGCTTTTAGCGACCCGGTACAGCAACCAGCTCAAGTCATGTCTTGGCATTCAAGTCAGCCAGATTGAACTGCTTGGTTCCATGACGATTGGTACTCTGAATGAGATGTTAGCTAAGACCGGCACAAGTGCTGAAAGCAGCAAAGGCCTGGGGGCAGATGACGGCGCAGTGAAATATGGGCATGCTCTTGTTCCTATCCTCAACGATCGTCTTGCCTACGATGAACCCTACACGTCGGATGCGTCCCCCCATCAGTACCGCATTTGGTTGGCCCAGGTATGAGCATTTCAATACTCTGGTGTGATCCTCACTGAATATCCGACCCAAGCGTGAGCACGACAATGCGCGCAAACGTGCTGTCAGCAAGATCGACGCCAACATGTCTCGTTACGGAGCCACTCAGTGGGATACGCATGAAGGCTACTTCGTCACCGTTCATACGGAGACGCCTCTTGATGTAGACCGCATGACAGAGGCCATAGCGGAGGTTGTCCAGCGCCACGGTGCCCTACGTACTGCATTTACTTGGAATGAGGAGTTAGGAAAACTCGAGCAGACGGTTTACCCGGATGTCGACCTCAAGGCAAACTTCGTTGATCTTTCCAAAGAACCAGATTCCACGGCCAAGGCTTACGAGATGAGTCTTGCACTCAACAACGAGCCCAATTTCAAACTTGATCGTTTGCCCCTGCTGATCGCCACTATGTTCGACCTTGGCGATAATCTATGGGCATTCAACATTGTCGTTCACCATATCATCATTGACGAAGCTTCCCTCGGTGTTTTCTTCTACGAGATGTTCAAGGTCTACTTGGATGGCCCCGGAAGCCTACCCGATGTCGCTATTCACTATTCCGACTTCAGTGACTGGCTTCTGAAGACGTCCGAGCGCAGGGCCGAACTTCGCGAGCAGCATCTGCAGTTCTGGTCGGAGAGACTCGACGACATACAGCCTCTTCATCTCACTCTCGCAACACCATCTGATCGTGAACTCGCACCGGTCACGCAGATCGAGGCCAAGATTAGTGTTGGCGCGCTTGAACAATATTTGAAGTTGATCACTACAGCTGCCGCTACGCCATTTGCAGGGTTCTTCGCGGCCTACAATATCCTTCTTCACAAATACTCCAGCCAATCGACGTTCGTAATCGGAACCGCGGTCACCCAGCGTAACCTACCGATGTTGGCTAACGTTATCGGTTTCTTCGCGAACATGTTGCCCATCAAGACTGTCGTCAACGAGACACAGACGTTCACAGAGTATTTGAAGGAATTTAAGACCTCTCTCATTGCGTGCTTGGCACATGACGAAGTGACGTACGAAGATCTCGTTGGCCTGGGCAAGTCCTCTTCTAGCAGTCGCGGATACTTCAAGCATCTGTTCGCTCCCGGAGGGATGAACATGGAAACCATCTCTCAGCTCGACTTCAACCATATTACCTCCAAGTCCGCGGTCTCCCTTCCGAACGGGGAGGAACAATATGAGTTCTTGCTCACCGTACACCCAAGCAATGGGCAAGCCATTCTTCGGTTCGATAACCACCTCTACACGGAGGAAGCAGCCCGTCAATTCTTGGAAGCTTATATTTCCCTCGTGGACACGCTTGGAAAGAACCCCGAAAGCAAGATTCAGGACATTTCTGTCGTCAGCGAATATGAGCAGGATCGGCTCATCAAGGAACTCTCCTCAACTACCGAAGTGGCCGTCAAGGAGACCTGCCTCCATCGCTTGGTCGAAGAACAGACTCAGAGAACGCCACGCCTCACGGCTCTGGAATTCGAAGCCGAGTCACTGACGTACGAGGAACTTAATAGTATGGCCAACCGTGTCGCAAAATCCTTGATCCAGCAGGGTGTCCGTGTAGGCGATGTTGTTGCCTTGTGTTTCGATCGTGGCATCAGTCAGATTGTTGGTGTCTTGGCGGTTCTCAAGGCCGGAGGTGTCTTCGTGCCGTTGGATCCCGATGACCCGACCCTCCGAAAAGAGCTCATGGTTGCGGAGTGCGGTGCCAAAGTCTTGTTGACCACATCAAACCACTCTCGTGTGTTCCAAAAGAGCTTGGCGTCCAAAGTTTTGGTGTGTACTTTTGTCGGGATTCCGATTGCGTTTTCTGAGACCCAGCGTAGATTGCGTATATCGACGACCCAAGCTACCAAAGGCGACTCAGTAGATTCGACCCGGAGAACTTCGAGGTTGAAGGTCTCTCACCGTCCGGCCTTGCATACATCATGTATGTCTTTCCATCCTTTCGTCTGTAATCCCTCTAACTACTCCAAGGTTTACGAGCGGTAGTACCGGCAAGCCCAAGGGTGTCATGATCGAGCACCGCTCCATCGCTAACCTTGTACAAAACTCAAGCGTTTATGGTTTCACACAGGGCGTTCGTGTCATGTCTTCGCTGGCATATACCTTCGACCCCTTCATTGTTGATATGTTTGGAACACTCGCGCACGGTGCAACCCTCGTCACAGGAAGGAAGGAACTTGTACTCGGAGATATCCCCAAGGCCCTTCGCACCCTCCGCATCGGTGTCTTGCATGTGACACCTTCTATCCTCGCCGTCGTGCCAGTCGATGAATACCCTTGCCTTGAAACCGTCGTCGTTGCGGGTGAGGCACTTGGGAAGAAGATCATCGAAGATTGGTCGGGACGTGTCACCTTGCGCAACATGTATGGTCCCACAGAAGCTTCCGTTGACTGTGTGTCTTGCCACGTCAATTCCTCGAGTCTCACTGGTGTCATTGGACGACCTCTGCCAAACTGTCGTATCTATATCCTGGACAAGCAACTCCATCCGGCCCCCGTCGGTGTGGAGGGAGAACTCTATATCGGCGGCATCCAGCTCGCCCGCGGTTATCTCAACCAACCTGAGCTCACTGCGAACGCCTTCATCTCCAGCCCCTTCGTTCCAGGCGAGCGGATCTACAAGTCCGGAGACATCGCATTGTACCGCACTGATGGAAATATCGAGTATTGTGGACGTGCTGACAGGCAGATCAAGCTTCGCGGTCAGCGTATTGAACTCGGGGAGATCGAAGACACTATCGCCAAATACTCTGCTGTACAACGTGGAGCAGTCATCATTCGCACAGTACAAGATGCTCCTGCGATTGTCGCTTTCGTGGAGTTCAAGGTTGAAGCCCAGAGCCAATTGGAGGACCACAAAGAAGCATTGAAGATCTTCGTTTCCGAGCGTCTACCCCGTTTCATGTACCCATCTCTTATCGCCGTCCTCCCTCAAATCCCCTCGTCGCGGAGTGGAAAGATTGACCGAAACGCACTGAAACAGATGGACCTCACGGCATTTACTCCTGATCTCAACGCGGACATGGGATCCCCCACGGGTGACGTGGAAACTGAGCTTATGAACATCTTCAGCCAGACGTTGAGGGTTCAGAACGGAACTTTCGGAGTGGCACACGATCTATTCGCTGTTGGGCTGAACTCGTTGATGGCAGTTCAAGCCGCTGGTGTCATTTCCAAGACCTTCAGCGTTCACATTGGCTTGAACCACATATACTTGAGGTGAGTCACCACAACAACAATCACTTATTGTCCCCCTAAACACTCGCTAGACCTACTGTCCGGGAGCTAAGCAACCTGATCGTTGACGCTATGGGACAAGATGCGCGAGCAATCATGGAAGCCGAAGATGCCGATGCCGACTACCTCATTGAATTCCTCCCTATCAAGAAAAAGGGTACTCAGCCTCGTCTCTTCATCGTGCACGATATCACGGGGATGGCAACGCCTTTCATGCGCATCGGTGCATACATGCCAAACGAGATGTACGCTATTGGTGATAAGCACTTTGGTTCACCTACGGGTTTCTCGACGATTGAATCTATGGCCGATCACTACATCACTCTCATCAAGATTGTTCAGCCTCAGGGTCCCTACATCATTTCCGGTTACTCCTTCGGTGGGCAGGTAGCAATTTGCATGGCGGACAAGCTTTCCCGGGCTGGAGAGACCGTGGAGCATCTCATTCTTTTGGATCCTATCTACATTCCCACTGCCGAGCGTCAAAGCCTGAAATCCACGGACTGGACGCAGCGCTCGATTGATCGTATCTCGTCCAACTTCCCAGACATCGGAGAGAAGTGGAAAAACAAGCTGCGCACGGAAATCCGCAAGAACTTGGATTCCATGTTTGACTTCGAGCCACCACACTACGATGGGCGCACGACGCTCGTTGCTCCCAAGGATCGTTCATGGTACCGCAGTGGCAATGCCAGCGACTTTGACACTGGGGCCGATGACCACAATGGTTGGGATTATCGCATTAAAAGCTTGGACATGAAGATCTCCGCAGGAGCCCACGACACGATGTTTGCGCCTGCTCATGTCAAAGTACTCGCTGGCGTGATGAAAGAGATTCTTGGTATCGTAAGTCGTATTTGTTTGCGTGTTTTGCGTCGGTCGTCTAATCTTGTTCTTTCCCTCAAATAGGAGTCAGAACCCGTAAAACCAAAGGCAGCCAGAGGAAAATCGTCTGCCTAAAAATGCGTAACATCATGACTGTTACATACTCGATCCCGCCCTCATTTTTCAACTTTTTGTGATTTCTCTTCATCTGTATATCCACACAGGTTATATCTTCAAAGGGGTAATAATTGTGTACCACACGTATGTAACGAATGGTTAATAAGATAGATCACTTTCCTTTGGGTAATTGCAAGGAGCCTTCGGAGTCACTGCGTCCTCAAGACTGACCTGGGAGATCTGAGGCCGATGGGAAAAGTGACCGCTCTTGTCACGTGAGCGATAGTCCCCGCGCAACGGAACCCGCAACTTGCTTTCGTTCAGACCAACAACGTGCCGGCAGTGAGCGGAACCAACGGTTGCCTACTGAACTCAAGACCGCGACGGGACACAGCGCATGT